>WMED01005679.1:0-19234 GCA_019650415.1 Pipa parva
GTCTGTGTTTTTGAAAAAACAATATCACGCTAAGGGTTTCCCCGTTCTTTTCTTTTGTTCCGGGTTAGGAAGTTGGTTAATCAGGGCCAAATGCTCCTGAGGGGTCCATGGACGGTAATCTAAGTTAGGGGCCGTTGTAGTCCTAACTCTCCTTCTTTGTCCCATTTTGTCTTGACAAATAGGGGACAGTCTGGGTGGATTGTCAAAATCTACATGGGATTTACTCTTTACTTTTCGTTTCTGTTCAGGTGAACTATCGTCAAGTGACATACTTTTCTCATGATGGTTTCAGCCACACTCTGCTCGTGAGCAGGTGACAAATACTGCACCGTCTTCGTCTGAACTGCCAGTAGGCAAAGGGTCAGACATGGCAATGTCAACATCAGAGGGGTCAGTGATTAATCGCCTAGCTACAGGATCTACACGATCTACACTGTTCAGCGGAGGAACGCTAGGCTGCGCTGCAACTGTAGGACTTGGAAATAACGGTAAAAGATTAATTGGGCTTGGTGGAGTCCAATTGCGCCACCAGCTTGGTGGAACTGGGACTGGCCATATGTCTCCTGCAGGGGTATTTGCAGGGGATGCAGGCGTAGATGGTGGAGCAGGTGGGGCTGGTGGATCAGAGGCAACACCCCCGGACCGCCCTGGGTAGGGCATATCACGGAGCTGCTGCTCAGAGCCACCATTCCCAATCGCCCCTTCTGGCTGAAGGTGATCGTTACCAGAGTCAGAGGCAGGCGCATGTGAGGGAGGAGGAAACCCAGGTACCGGTACTGGTATTCCTGAGTCACTATTCACAGAGGGTGAGGATGGTGAAGGCAAATTAAGCAACAGCTCCTGCTTGTACTAAATCCCTTAAACTCATGCAGGCTGTAATTACAGGTAGGGGCGAATCTGGCGCAGGTGCAGAGGGAGATGCAATCCTATCTGGGATTTCCCTAACTAGGGGATCAGACTGCGCAGGTGTAAAGGAAGAGACTATACAGCATGGAATCTCTTTTGAGTTAGTACGGACACATGGGTGATTATCAGAAAACACAAAGGAACGCAAACCAATCGTAGGCTGACTAGCCTGCTTAACAATTTGCCTTGTCAATTCTATAAGCTCTGTTAGTGGAATATTATCTGATTGAGTAACTTGCTCTTTAACGTTTACAAGTTTTACTGCAACATACAAAGACATAATAGCGACAGGCTGAGACGATTGAAGGGGTGGCTGCCTTGACTTTTTGTATCCACAATTCCAACAATATTGATACTTCTCATCATTATACGCCTGACAATGAATGCATATCCACCCATCAGCCCCTCCTGTATAGTTTAGTGGCTCACTTCCTCTTTTTAGAGTACAAGAATAATAATACTTCCCTTTCTGTACGGTCTCGACACACCCTTGTAATTTTAACTCTTGATATCTTTAAAAATGTCTCGGCTAATCTTGAAAATTTATGATCTCTCAACCAAGCTCTTTTTTCAGTACACACTTTTTCCCAAAATTCAACTCCTAATCTACCTTCGGGTGGCAATCCTAATCCTTGCAACATACGGTCAACACCTTTTAACATTCTCCTGCCCTCTTTGTCCTTCACAATCTCTAAAGCAGACATGCCTAAGGGGACTGAAAGCCCTGAGTGTTCCCCATTTACACGCCTGTGTGGTGTGGTGAAATGCAATGCAAACAACAAAAACTGACTGTACCCTGGACAACTTAATTCCCAACCTACAGACAAATAGACCTACCGTGCTCCTGAGCAACTTAATCTGGGACGTTCACGGACTTTTAAATGATGTGTGATCTGAGTAACTCAATCTGAGACAATCACGAAATTAGAATGAATGTGTGACCTATGTAATTCAATCTAAGGCGATCACAGAAATCAGAGTTATGATCCAGGCAACCTAATCCTAGACAATCATAAACTCTAAAAGCTTGGCTATGATCCAAGCAACTCAATCTTAGACAATCATAACTCTAAAATCAACAAATAACTAGCAACTATCACTTCAAACTACACTAGCATTAGTCAAACTGCTGGGAACACTCCGGAGACTTCCCCCTTTACAACCACAATCAAACCGGTGCAACTCTTATGACTAAATAACACAATTTACCATTATTTGAGAAATGTATAACTTTGTGATAATCCAATTATTATGTGGTATTTACAGTAGGTATTACCAACCTGCTCATCTACGCAGGAAATACCTCAGAGTAGATATGGGAGGTATTCAGTGGATGGGAAATATAAGTATTTAACACTGTTTATCTACACAGCTTTACCTTAGAATAAATGATTATCACGCTATTTATTTACATAGCGTCACGTTAGAATAGATGGTTATGTGGTGTTTCACGCTATTTATTTACATAGCGTCACGTTAAAATAGATGTTTTTGTGGTGTTTCACACTGTTTATTTACACAGTGTCACCTTGGATAAATCACACCTGTCCTATTATCTGATTAACAATTACCTGCGGCTATCACACAACTAAACACCAATATACCAACATTTTTGAATATCAATTCAATCAATCAATAAATTCAATCTTGATACAGCAATTCCATCAATATTAGCACAACAAGAGCATATACCAGAAATACAAAAAATAAAAGCCAGACAGTATGAATTGAATCACAGTATAAATTTCATCATCCGTACATAACATTTTCCTTTCAAAACATCTTTGTCACGTTCAATGGACGAATCAATCAAATCAGAAAAGAAAATATCGACACAGAAAGAAATCAGCTCAAACCAGCATTCAGCAATATTCACAAAATATTACCAATAACATTACCAAACAAAATAAAAACGTGAAAATTTCAACAAACAGTATAATAGATGACAGCATCTTAAGTTTAAAAATTACAAAACTTCCAAAGACCACAACCGCATTGACAGTGCCAATTGACAGTAAATATAATGTCCATAAGCATGTCCATCACAATCCTTTTGTACACAATCAGGATAATATCATATGTTACCTGCTCTTCTGTTTTTGGGGTGACAATCACCAAGGTTTGAACTGGATAGTCCAATTTTAGCCAGTACTGGATGGGTCATGGCATGGTGTCCTGGTTTCAGAATCCTTATAACCTGATTGCAGAGGAAGTAAGTAAAACAATAAGTTTCAACAGCAGGGAACTGGAGCATTTCCTGGGACCACTCTTGCACTGTACTGGGTGCATTACATTGTGCCACTCTTGCACTGTACTGGGTGCATTACATTGTGCCACTTTTGCACTGTACTGAGTGTATTGGATGGAGCCACTGTGTTGGTTCATTTTCTGGACCTACTCATGCACTGTATTACTGTATGATGGTACATAACATGGGGCTACTGCTGTGCTGTATTAAGAATTAAATGTGGTCACTGCTGCTCTATATTCATGCAGAGCCACTTCACCACTTCACATTTCATATATGAAATATTTTGTACAAACAGAAATGCAACATTGCTTCTTAAATAAAAAAAATAAACAAAGATTACCATTTTTGAACATTGATTAGAAAATGCTAATATTATTTAGAAGGAAGCAACTAACAATAAATAAATCATTGCACCCCATTTTATAATTATTGATTATCATTAACCTAAAAGCTTTTTGTATTCTGTTAAAACAGTGAATAACCACAGTTTCATAATAACTTGCTTTTTTCAGACACATTACAAAAACAAATACCACCACTGATTTTATTTGCGCTTTAGATAAAACATATCAGTGATTACAATACATAATATGCCACTGTTTAAACTAATGTGGCAGTTTATGCAGTGATGTTGGCATGTATTCAAAGAAATTGGTGCTATTAAAAAGATGTGCGTGCTAAATACAACTTAGTTTTCAGTTTCATGGTTTTGTTTATTTTAGTGTGGAGAAGGGCACTTTAACACCACTCAAACAGAACAGACCTAAATTTATACTAATTATTTCTGAGCCCATGAGATCACCACCTCTTGATTTTCTGAGAAACAATGTAAGAACGCCTATGCCTTTGAATAATTGATGTTTCATCTCCCTGGAATGGCTTACATGGTTCATAGCCCATGGCCAAGACAATTGCATTTGATTTATGGTGATTTGGAATCTGTTAAGGAAATTCCCAGTAATCCTGACCATAACTGCAATGTTTCTGCATCTCTCATTGTAAATTTCCTGCTGTCGGCTGTGTTAAAGTGAAATATATCTTATCCATGTGAAGGGTTTACTAACATTTTACTTTACGTGGATGGCAAACATATTGGTGTAGATTATGCTCTTTACATTTGTTTACACACAGTCAATAGCTAGCTAACAGTTGTTAGGTTCCAGAGAATGAAATTTTTTTCAAATTTGATGAATGTCAATAGTTTTCTTAAATAAATCAATAGTACTTAGGGTTCTGCATACTTGAATTGATTGTTATATTAGAGGGAACAGACATATGTTTCCATTTGATCTTCATAATGAAACATTCCATCCATTGGTCTTTTTGAATCAATGCATCCTAGTGAGTAAATTGCTATAAATATGATAGAAAACATGTGTACTTCAAGCAGTGGTATAAACCTTCTAATACACTCTACATATTTTCCAACAAACCATTGCAGCACTGTCTACCTTATAACCAAAATTGATCTCAGTCCCAGGTGTTTACGTTTGCCGGTGGTATTGAGGACTAGAGTTGAGGAGCAAGCTTTATTTAGGCAGTTAAGGAGTAAAGTAGTTTACCTTGACAGGAGGTAATAAAGGGGTATCTCACAGAGGTAGGCTACCCTCATTAGTAATAACAGTATGGTCATGTAAGAAACCCCTTCAAGTGTAACCCAAGTTAGAGGTGTCTTCTGTAATCCTGTTGTGGTGTTCTCATCCAAGAATTCCCTTGGGATCCAGCCTATTACTTATGCATAACCTCCCTTTTTGTTTTTTGAGGATGACAAGATATTTTATTTTAACAAAACTGCATAAAAATGATTTAGGCTCTGTTTCTGAAAAACATGTGGTTTGTTTGCAAATATAACTCTCGCATTTACAAATTCAACAGCATTGTACATTAAAGACAGAAAAAGCTAATGAATTGAATGCAGAACCAATGGCTGTGCTTTGTAACTGTCCAATAAAGAATTGCATTAGAGCTCTGCAAAAATCATGTCCCACAGTTTTTGTTACTTATTAACATTTATTCTACATATTTCTGTAAAAATAGACATCGCTCACAAGATGTTCTGATTACATGTTGACAGACTATATAATAGAAAACAGTGGCAGACAAAATCTTAATGGACTTTCTGCTGTGAAAACATATACCCTGTGAGCATGATAAGTTGATAATTATGTTATTCAGCACTTTTGACAATAGGTCATTAAAAATGTTCCACATGGGTGAAGCACATCCTTGAGGTTGTAAGCGGTCGAGAATTGATAAGCTTCTTTTTATAAATAGGCTAAATGACTTCTGCTGACAAAACAAAACAAATGAAATACTGAGGATAAAATATTACTACAATTGTCCTTTAATTTTTATAAGGTTAAACAAAAGTAAACTGATACTAATTTATTTTTGGTAAAATATGTTGTGTTACATTGGGCTGACAAAAACAACTCAACCATAATTTTTAACAGAACAGTCTCTTAAGCATTCATTGAGTACACACTGGCAAAAATATGTTTTTCTCTCTTTCTGTCTCCTTTTATGTCTTTATGTTTTTGCAGATCTGTCTGTTTACATATAGGGGGGGAATTCACCATTGTGCGACGTGAGATCTGAATCCTTCAGCTCACTTTGCACATACTGATATGAGCTCACTGATGTCCTGCACGCAGACATCAGTGAACGCTTTAAAGGGATTCCAGTCTTGGTGAGACCAAAAGAGTTGCCTCTCCGAGACTGGAATCCCTTTAAAGCGTTTGCTGATGTCTGCGTGTAGGACATCAGTGAGCTCATATCAATCTGTGCGAAGTGAGCTGAAGGATTCGGAGCTCACTTTGCACAATGGTGAATTTCCCCCCCCCTATAATGTCCACCATAGATGCAGAACAATATAAAATGTTACATTTGTATTTATCCTTATTTTGGTTACATTATTAAAGAGATTGGAAAATGTTATTTATAATATTATTAAATAACACAGTCATCTCCTGACATTACAGGTTTTTTTTTTGCTCATTTTAAAAGCATGTCTTCAAAAAAGAAAAAAAGAGGTATAATGAGAATAAATGAGGGATTTATAGCGATTTTATCTCAGGAATAGAAGTTAATGGGCTGTAAGCTTATTGAGCTGATCAAGTCTAATCGATTTAGAGTATAAAAACAAAAGCAAGCAGTCATTATGTAGAAGGTACAAAGGAAAACATGCTACATACTCCTACATTAAGAGACACATCCAGATGTTTACTATGAATAATACATAAGCTATATAATACATTCTATTAAAATAGAGGAAAAGAATGAGAGAATAATAATTTTGATAAAGATTTCTCTCTCTTATGCTCTTTATATATAAAATTTATATCAATCTAAAAGTCTTAAAACAAAAAGAATATAAACAAAAGTTGAATAAACAAAAAGTTTGCAATCTGCAACAATGTTGACTGTAGTATAAGAAACCCATGTTGTATTTATTCAATTCCCCAATATTTTTTCTCAATTATTTTTGCTACTTCTTTTCAGATAGGTTGCTCTATCTTCATATCCTATTGGAAGATGTTCTGTAATACAACATATATTAACTTGCCTTGATTTTTATAAATTGTCAAGTCTATAGGTGTAGACTAAAAGGCATACCTTACAAGGCATACCATACCTTAGGGGCTCCAGGAAGGGTTCAGTGATAATAACAATATGCAAACTGCACTCACAGCCCTGTCAGCCAGACCCTAATAGATCATGTTTTACCCAAGTAAAAATTAATTCATTTGTTTTGGTTATTCAGGAGTACAATTGGAACTGGGGCCTGTATATATTGTTTTCAGCCCATGAGTGTAATTAATATTTAAAATATTATTAATTAACAAAGCCTTTGTTCCAATAAAATGTGGCATTTCTGACTTTTCAACATTCACAAATACAAATTCCATTATCATCTGCCAAGTATTTACTTACTGGAGGGTACAGCAGCAGTTGAGGGATACAGAGGCAATAAGGTGAAGTTAAACTTAGAGAAGATAAGGCATTAATATGTTTCATAATTATGTTTGAATGGACCATAAATACCAGGAAAAGAAAATTGTATACCTGGATTGACATAACAGTTATTTCTGTTTAATTCTTGGGCTTTTTGTAAGCTCGCATAAATATGTACATAGGAAACAATAGGAAATGGGGAAAGTTTGTTACAGATGAAATATGGCTGCAACCACACAGAAGAAAAACTAACCCACAGCAAGCAAATCTAGCATTCAAATTAAAACAGCTTTACTACTGTAAGAGGGATAGCCTCAAGGTCTATAGCATTGGCATTGTTTGTTTTTGCACTGGTAAATAAGCAGAAACTTCCAGTACAAAAATAAAGAGAAAAGCGCAGAAGCAGACTGTGCTAAAATTCTTTTTATTGTGTGTATTGACATGCTATGCACAACAGTATATAGTGGTAACTGCAATACCAATCCAAATAGGACTTATTTTTCTGGTGTTGCTGGTAATTTGAACCAGAAATTAGGGCAATGGTTGATTTCAGTTCTAAAAATCTAGCTCTGATGTCAGAATTACCTGTATATAAGCTTATAAATTACAGGATGCTCCATGCAAATCCCAGTGCTAATTTTTATTTTATGTTCATAATCAAATGAGCTTCATGCAAACATTTACATGAAATTCGGCATACATTTTTGTATGATTCTTGCCAGCTTGTTACTGTGGGTTGCATAGATTTTATTAATTCAAGTTATTAGTTGAAAGGAATAAAAAAAAAAAAATTAGTAATCTGGATGCATTTTGTCAGATGCAAAGGAGATGTTAAAAGAATGTAAAATGTTAATTAAAAGAATTTCTTGAGCATTGTCCATATGTTTTAGAAGCAGAACTTTAAATTACCTGTTGATAGAGAAACAGGACATACAGCCAGTATCAACACATTTTGCTTTCACTTTTTATTATGATTTCTGAGCATGCTTACAGTTGAGTGTAAATGGATTGGTAAACTGTTAATCATTGGAAGGATAGATTGGTCTGATCTGCACATTAATATAAAGTACTGCACAGTTATTTGTATATAATAGGGACTTTTTATCTTACTACTTGCCCTAAACAATTAATTATTCCAAATGCTGCTGTCCTGCAAATCGCTAATTCAATTCCATATCTTCAAGAAAGCCAAAGTGAAAGCTGGATTGTTGCATAATGTTACCATATGGTTTTAGAACATTTAGGAGAATGTTATTATTTATTAAAGATAGTTCATTCTTTCTTTCAAAATGAATATAAGGCATTATGCAACTGAATTTGCACACACAGATGAAGTGCTCTATACACCTAAATCATTCATGAATGGCTGTTTTTTTAATAGATTTTATGGTGCACCAGTAAAACCAGATGGTATGCAAGCACTTGTTTTCTCCTGTTTTCACTTGTTTTTTTCCATTCTGCTTTTGAAATGCAGCTGCAATATTTTTTTTACACTGGGGGGTAATTCACCAAACAGCGAACTTACCCTCCGGAACCTTCGCATCAGTATGCATACCTGGTTATGCATCAGCAAACGCTTTAAAGGGATTCCAGTCTCGGCGAAGCTCGCGAGGCTAGACTCGAGTCACCTCGCGAGACTGGAATCCCTTTAAAGCATTTGCTGATGTCCATATGCAGGACATCAGCGAGCGCATAACCGGGTATGCGAACTGATGTGAAGGATCCGGAGGGTAAGTTCGCTGTTTGGTGAATTACCCCATGGAAGTTTGCTGCTCCTTTAAATTGCAGTATTGTGCTTTGAAGTAAGTCTAGAACATCTTGTGCTATATCTGCACAGCACTATCCAGACTCCTTATTTCACAAAGTGTATTTTATTGTGATGACTCCTTTCCTATCTCTCAGTATTTAGCCGTACTTTTGTTGCCGTTAGGTCTTTAAATCCTTGTTTATTTTCTAATAGGCTTTTGCATGAAAGCTGTTATTATTTTTCTTTACTGTAATGTAGATGGGATATTCAGAAAAGAAAAGCAACATTCACATCTTGTTATTTTTTTTATTGCAGCTAAGAAAATCTGTTTTTCTACGCCAGTTAAAACATATGTTGTATATTATTATAATACAAGTTATTATAAATGAAATTTTATCTTATATAATATCACATAAAAACATTGTCAAAAGCACGCATTTGCAATCTATTCATCTGTATATGAAACCTGATCTTTGTTAAAGAAGAACTAAAGGTTCATTTGTCAAGGGGGTGATTCTTAAGGGAGGTTAATATACCTACTGATCTCAATCTTTTCTCCAGCCCTGCCTCCTGATCTGTGATAAAGATGATATTGTTTTCTTCACTGATGTGACCAAGCATGGGAGCAGTCAAAATACTGCATCTGTGCTTGTTCTACCAGCGTTGTTATAGAGGGATCAGGAATTAAAGGTAATCCCAGCGCTGGAATGGAAGAAAAGAAGATCAGTAAAACACATACAAGGTTTAATGGAGCCCATCTAAATTGACCATAAACTGTGTCTATCTGTGCATAGGAAATCTATATTATAAACTCAGCAGAGGCTGGGACTCAAGTAAATATTTATTTTCTGTTAAATACTGAAGAATATGTCAATTTTAATCCAGCCAACAGATTACAAGATTACACAATTCAAAAAACCAGGTGTGAAATCTCCACAGAGAGTTCTCATGTCTGTTAATCAAGGCACTTGAGATTCCAGAGTGATCAGCTAAAGAAATAAAGTGAGAGGGGAGGATTCTGTGGGAAAGTGACTATAAATTCAATATTACTAGAAATAAGTAAATAACATACATTTCAAACAAATATATACATTGGTGAAATTTATTAAAATCAAAAATATCAATATCGAGATATCATTACCGATATTGCGACATCAAATGATTTTTACCGATATAGCGATATTGATATTTCCGATATCATGATATTGAAATTTTACCCATACTGGCGATATTGAATTTTCCATCGAAATTATGGATTTTCCATAGAAATATGCAGATTTAAAGTTTTGGTCGAATTTCTATATCGCGATATCAATATTACTGGTATTGTGATATCGAAAAACATCCAATATTGGCAATTTCGATATTGCAGTATCGGTAAAAATCGTTTGATATCGCGATATTGATATTTTCGGTTTTAATAGATTTCGCCCAGATGGGTAAATAACTTTTGAATTTTGATCTGTATTATGATTTCTGGAACAACCATCTTCTAAGGAACTTTTTTGGAAAATGAATTGCTCTTAGTTGAAATGTATTGCAGTAGTAGTATCATGATATGCCAGTTTTACTTCAGTGTGATGGCAGTTCAATTGGCAACGTAATGAATTTAACAGAAGCCACTGAAACAAATAGTTCTTATATGTTTGTGTAGCCTTTATCAAATAAATAAACATCAACAATAAATATAGATATATAATAAATAAACTTCAAAAATTATTTAATAAAAATAGGCATCTAACATTATTAGAGGAAATTTATACACAGATATAGATACAAGTGATTCAATTTACACATCTTTTTTATTCTAGGGAAAAAAGTAATATTTTTCCTTCACTTAATTAAATATTGTATTCAGCATGAGAAAAGTGTAGAGTTTTATAGAAAAAACAAATATTACTACAGTCATTTGTCATTGCCCAGCGAACAGAATATGAGGGCAATCTTTAATATGCAAAATGTTTTTAAGAGACCCTTTATAGCATTGGATGGAGGCTAACTGCACGAAGTCTAAAAAAACTACTTTCGAGTTTGTGATGTTTAGACATCAGTGGTAATTTAGAGGGGATATCCCAGTGATCTAAAGCTGTAAAAATCATCTCCTTTACTGCATTTTTGACAGCACTTCCTCTATAGAGTTTTTTTTGTATAAATGGGTTAAGGTAGATTAGGTTTAAAACAATAAAAAAGAGCTGAATGTTTAGCCCTCCACATTCTGCAAAGTACTGCAGAGCTTTCTCTTTGGTAGTGAATGCTGTAGAACATACTATGAAAATAAATACAAATAATTGAACAGATGACAGGCAATGTAATGAAGTGCCAGCCTTTTTAAGTATGGATGGAAGCATGCAGAGCTAACATCTTGTTTACTTTGTTTATTTCTTTATTAGTGTGGGTGCAAAATTGCTTTGGCTTTAGATGAGTGTTGCATTTCTTTTCATTACAAGTATGTTTTAAAGCTTATCTGCAATATACGGCATGACAAAGAATGAAACCTCATTGACAGAATGAATCACAAGGTAGAATAACTAGTAATAAACAAGGAGTTTATGTAGATGTTGCCAATGTTCCTCCTGAGGTACAGTAAAATAAAATAGACTGTCTATGTCAAAGAAGAATAGAGAGATAGGACAGACATGTTTAAGTGCTTGGGCTATAATGATGGAAGTTGAATTGTATATCAAACCACCTTTGGAATTGATTGTAAAACAAAACATGCATTTTTAGAGGATCCAACAGAAAATCCCTGATTGTGGGCATGAAGCGCTGTATATTAACAGTGTATTTCAAAATCCTATCAATTCATTGATGCAATCAATTTCTACTTTTTTTTTTTGAGCTACCCTATTATCATGCGCTTAAAAATAACCTGAAATTCAGCCATTACATTTTATTTATTTCATTGCATAAGCATACTGGGTTATCTGTGTTTTCACTAATGCATCTGGAACATGGACAGTAGTAGCAAAGTGTTTTGCTGGTAGTTAAAAGACTGCCTATTTCTCATAGTTATGGTTTTGTATGACTTTTGTTTTGGTGCAAATATCCTACTGTATAGTACTAGGAATTCATTTCACATGCTATTTTAACATTGGTATTGGATTGGTGTTTTTTTGCTGAATTGGTAATGTTTTAATATTATTTTAGCATCACTTCTTAGATGTTTAACACATTTTCTTTACTGCTCCAAATCTGGTAAAAAATCATTTATACCACTAATATTGTATTTCTTATCAGCTGGTCCTAACTTGAGTTCAATATTATGCATAAAATCAAGCGACTGAACCACTGGCTTACCCCCAGTCTGTATACTTAATAACTCCAGGTTATTTAATGAATGTAAAAAAATATATTTTCTTTACTTATTTGGACCATACTGTTGGACCAGATGGCCAAACAGGAGAAAGGATATTATAATATAGAAAAATATTATGAAATTTTCCACCTTAATTTATTAAGAAGAGGACCTTCAATATTCATGGAAGAGGGACCTATAAGGTGGAGGCTGTGTCAATAAAATATTTACAGACACAATAAAGAAGGACTGAAGAAGGTTAGATGAAATAGGTTATGCATATGGGCAGTGCGGTGACTCACTGTTTATCACTGCTGCCTTGCAGCGCTTAGGTTCAATTCACATGTATGTTCTCTCCTTGCATGGGTTTCCTCCCACAATCCAAAAACATTCTTCTGTGTCTGTCTATGTGTGTGACTGAATAGGGAAACTAGATTGTAAGCTCCATGGGTCAGGGACTGAAGTGAATGATGAATCTCTGTAAAAGCGCTGCGTAAAATAGTAGCTCTATATATATTATTATATAATAATATAAAGAGAATGACAGAGGAGAAAAGTGGATATGATGGAGACAAAAGAGAAGCAAACATGATATGGATTAGTGTATAAAGGAGAGAAAGAGACGACATCTATGATAAAACTATAAGCTATTATTAGTAAGCATTGTGTCTCTAGTCAGCGCAGTATATAATGGGATTTTAGACACTTCAGTTACACTTTAATCTTTAATGTATCTTGTTTGTTTTTTTGCAGTAAAGAATGTCTTTGCTTTTATTCTCTGAAATTTCTTCTGTAGCCAAAAGTGATTTTAAAGAATTCAATATTCCTTTCACATCATTATAAGACTTTTATTATCTCAAAGCAAAACTTATTTTCTCTATCTTTCCCTGGGCTAAAAAGTTGTCAGCCAGATCTAACTTTGTACCTGTGGGGTAAAAAAAAAAAACAACCTAAAGAAGAGTAATGACAATGACTCATTTATTGTTGCTTTTTCTAACCATATTTTTTTGTATCTGTCACTTTTCTCTGCATTTGGATGTAAACATCATTTTTCTGCCATCTAAGTAACTTTGTTCCAGCTGCGTAGTTAGTAACAGTTGGAATTAGTAAAGATGACTCTTTCCGTGCCATTACAATAAGGTTTGTAGCTGTACTTAAGTTTTGTCTTTGCTGCCATGTTTTCTAGTATAAGACTGATACAGTAAAGAGAAGCAGTAATAAGTCCAGCTGATTTCAATAATGTAACATAAGGTTTATACCTACAGTATTTTCAAAATGTTACATTAAATTTATTAAAAAAGTCAAGTCATTTTTAATTGAGATTATTCACATATTTTCTGAACACCAAAGCAAC
Source organism: Pipa parva (assembly GCA_019650415.1). Lineage (NCBI taxonomy): Eukaryota > Metazoa > Chordata > Amphibia > Anura > Pipidae > Pipa > Pipa parva. Next base: position 13,508 of record WMED01005679.1, read on the forward strand.
ATTTTGGTTAATAAACAGTTTGAGCCAACAAAAGATTTGATTTTGTTTTATAGCTTGTTACCTTTGGGACATATAGCTGGTGCTGTTGTATGAATGTTCATGCTGCCAAGGTAAACTATATGATTAGGAAAAAACTAATGTAAGACATTCCTATAATAAAGGATTAACCTTTTTTTAAGAATCAACAAAAATCAATAATTCGCCCCACAGTGCCATGTAAATCATTAGATTATGCCCTACTGCATAACCATTGACTAAGGTCTCATGATACAGTTTTGTGATTGAAAATAAAATGTAGCTTTTTAAATTGTGTTTTGATGTTTGGGGACTCCAATATTTGAATGTAAAAGATGGAAGTAATATAAATAATTTTAACTATAAAATATACTGTTTATTTACATTTGGGCTGATAATAATTGAGTTAATAATTGGTTTGTTTAATTTTATTAAGCAATCATGGTAATAATGCTGGGGGACTGTTTACAAGATATGATTTCCAGTATCAATAACAGGGCATGTCCATAGACTAATATTATTATACCTGCCTTATTATAAGCTGACACATCCTATATTGAGTTTGCTGTATTTGCCATTAATGAAGCATAGACTATGTGGAAAGCATCTGGATTTATGTTTAATCAGCTGGCTATGAGATCAAAAGAGCCGTTGCCTGTTCTTTTAACCTAAGGAAAAAATTAAATGGGCCTGCAGTTGTAAGGGAGATGTTTTTGGTGGTTATTTTAATATGTTAGCACTTCTAGGAATTAAGGAAAATATTTACATCACAAACTCAATGTTTACTCTCATTTCAGTATAGAATCAAGTGTTTTGCACTATGGACAATTTCCAGTTTGTAGATTTACATTTAGGTAAAAATGAGAGCATCAGTAAAATCTTCACATTTTTCTTCTGTCTCAGTTATCTACTTTTATGTTTGTTTTTTTTTTTGCTCCCTGCTGTAAATTCATGGAATATCTGTTACATGCCATTCTTTCATGTCTATCTTCATGGGGTTTATACCATAGTTGCAGACTTTTACTGGGGCTGTAATCAATAGTAACCAATCACACACTTTGTTAAATTTTACGCACTGCAGTAAACTGAACCTTAAAGCTAATCACTGACTGGTTGCTGTAAGTTATAACAACAATGTGAGTTTTCTTCTATATTTGTAGTATCTCTGTTCCCTGTCATATATTCATGGAGTCTCTTTTCTCTGTTATACTTTCATGGTTCTCTGTTCTTTGTCATACTTTGATGGAATGGCATATAACCTGCTGTACTTTTCCTGATGTACTTTCATGGTGTCTATGTTCCCTGCTGTACTTACATGGATTTTTTGTCCTTACCTTACCTTACCTTACCTTAATTGATCCTCTGTTATCTCTTCTATGCATTTCTATCATTGACAAAGCCTATGGGCCTTATTAACCAGTTTGGATGAATCAACATTTAGGGCTTCCTTACATTTTGCAACAATTTTGCTTTTGGAAAGTAGTAGTGGCACAAATTCATATCTTGAGATTCATTCATAACATTCCAATGATTTAGATTTTACCACCACTTTGCACCTCAAATATTATTTATCTGCTCAGTCCTCATTTATCTTCATGGACTCAAATGCCAACCCAAAACATTAATTTTATTCTAGTACTGTTAGACAGATGCTTTGTTATACCGTCTCTATCATAAAATATCAGCTCACTGAACTGCATTGAATTTAACTTTAAATTATACAGTCACAAAATGCAACTGCAAAATTTTGGAATCTGTTTTTTTTTTAATGAGGCTGAAACTGCGTAACTGCAGGATAAGCATCTCTGATGAAGTACGTTTAGAGACAAAGCAATATATCTTATGCAATATGAAAGGAGTTGCAGAGAGAGGGCAGCTATGAACAAAATAAAAGTGCTGTTTATCAAAGAATGAAATGAATAATATTTGCAGTGAAGATTATTGTTTTTGCAGATAGAAACAACAGTACGGGTGAGTTTTAGGTGTAGCTTTGCCATTTCATGATAGGAGATAATTAGGTGGATGCTGGAGACAACTTGAGATGTACTTTGACATATCTGTAGAAGTGCATGGAAGAACAATCTTAGGAAAGACTTTGAAGATTATTGTGACATACAGATGTATCAGGGATGATTTTTTTAAAATTCTTTAAAGCTTATTTTTGTCATTTCAACACAAGGCAACATGATATATATATATATATATATATATATATATATATATATATATATATATATTCAATATATATATATATATATATATATAACGACTTTGCTAATGCATTTTGTGCTCAGACATGTATGTGTTTGCACACTCACTTACAGACATAATTATTAAGGTTTAAATTAGCAGAAAATATAGTTACAAAAAAAGTTAACCATAATGTAAATGTAAAAGGAGTTATCTATGGTTCTGAAATTTTACTTCATTTAATGGATTTTTTAAATTCAATATTGATGGAATTTTTCTAATTGCAAATGTCTCATGGGAAATAACACTCTAATGTACCAAGAGATTTTGCCCCTTAATAATGTCCACTTTCATTGTGTTGCTTTCTCCTGTGCAATGCACTACAAATATTTTAAAACAAATGAAAGTGGAATATTTTACAGTGAATACTTAAAAACATAATTATCTTAACTGATATTCAGCTTTTAAATCTGTTCTTTATTGATTTTAAAATATGAAGGTGCATTTGGTATAGGGAATATTGCAACAGAAGTAAGTGTAGAATATTTATGATTCCAACTGTGGAGTGCATCTGTGGTTATTAACATTTTAGTTGTGAAATTTTGCCTTTGGGTAGCATTGATAACAATATATTTTGCTAAATGTTTTGCAAAATATTTAAATGTTTATCTTCACTGTTCTTGAACACCTTAATAGGTGGCCATATTATTTTCTAATCCAGCTATTCTATTCTTTTTTTATTAGTACAGAAGGTGTTTTCTAAGTAGGAACAGCTGGTTTAGTGTTATTTCCTATATTACCTATTTTTTTATTTTTCCCTGCTTCTTACACATTTAGTTCAACATGAATCTAAATGAATGTTCAGCTTCTGCTTCATGAAATTAAGGAATGCTGTCTATTCCTAGTACATCTTGCAGCTTTGCAAAAGCATGCAATAGTCTACACCTTTGTGTGTTGAAAAATTTTGTCTTAATCAGAGTCATAATAAATTGATGTATTAAAGAAGCACTATACCATTTTTACCAGTGGTAATTTTCTGCTGGGTCAAGCTGAATTAGTGACCAGACTTGACTAGGCTTTAATTCAAGTGACTTATCAGTTTACTAGCTCTTCTAGTAAAACTTATGAAATTTATATTTTTTTTTCTAGAGGGGAGTCCTAAAAAATTCAGAAAAACACTCATGCTCACCCCAACAAGCAAGCAAGTAGCAGACACCATTAAATGTTGTTCTAAAGTATGAATCAAATATTGGGCAAAAATATATAATGCTGGGTGCTTAGAGGAAGGTCATTTAGATCAGTGTATTGGGAGCAAACACACCTACAAGACTACATTTACATTATTTATATAAAATGAATATCTTTATCAAATATTGATACAGACTCAGACTTTAGACTGAACATTCCTAAAACCAAATAAAAACATAACCAAATTTGACACTGCATGTCGCCAACTTTTTAGCGTTCACCTTGCAAAAAACTCCCAATTAAACGCTTGTTCAAGCCACGTTAAATGTATATGTAAAACAGTAACAAACTAAATATAGGTATAGCGGGCCTTAATTAAATAATTTTTCGTACAGAATAGTTATAACAATATCTTTCACTTTGTAATTTGTTTTGAATCCTCTAGAACTAAGGAAATAAATGTCTTTCATTTCTTGTGTTGTTCAGTCTCATATGTAGACAATTTATAGTAAATTCCATCAATCTTTGAATGTGAATTACACTTTCAAAAGCACCTTATTAGAAGAAGGTTCTCTTGGTTCCCTTTTGTGTGACATCCAATTATATTAGATTAAATTAATAATGTAAAGACCAATTCTTGCCACTAGGTCGAAGGAGCATTAAAGAAATAGATCAATTTTCCCCAAATTAGGAAGATTTTTAGCCCACCTGTATTCCCATTGTTGCACAAAAATTTTGTTAAAGGGTCATAGTCCTGGGTCTCAATTTGATATCATCCAAAAACAACTTTAGTAGTAATATCTGTACTAGTAGTGAAAGATCTATTAAAACACAGTTCAAATAAATGATATTAAGTCCAGTTCTTCATTGCTACCAATTGGGAAAAGGGTATTAAGGACATAAATCCAACAGGCTTATACATTTAAAAGTTTTCTATGGTCATCTCTTCTTAAGCTCAGTTTGAGCTTATCTATACCTATGCATCTTAAGTCCTTTGTTGTGCCAGCACTGGATATATTCTTATCCTTCCTTGTATCTCTCTCTGCTAATGTTAGATGTTGCAACAATTGTTGCCTTTAATTTGTGTGTTTGGTCTTGCCTAAATAAGTCTTGTGACAGAGACAAACCAGTATTTATATACAAAAGAAGATATTACAATTTATAGAAGTGGTATAGATTTTTTTTCTTTCCTCCACTGTCTCGAAATTCAGTGGTAGGACTTAAATAATGTATGTATGTATAATTTTATTTATAAAGCACCACAAATTTACGCAGTGCTGTACAATTCAGCAATACAAGTACAATCGAGACATGGGAAAAGTGCATTAAACAATACAATTAAAATATCACAAGGATATATCAGAGCTAGGTAACACAAGAGATTGGAGGCCCCTGCCCCATAGAGCTTACAATCTAATGACAGAATGAGCAATTTCCACACGAGTATGACTCCTGTAATTTTGTTCACCTGCCTGTGCTTCTAGTTGACCTCTGTTTTTCTTTCAGTATATCTGATAAACCATCCACTTGTACTCATAGTCCATAATGTATGTGTAACGGTCAGCGTTGCCGACCTTCTCTTACCTGACAGGCAGCGTTTCGGCGCTCTTCCCTTAGGCGCACGGATCGCGCCTGTCAGGTCTTTATGCAGGCTGGGGGCGTGCGCGCTGCCGGCACGCTCACGTGACACAGGAGGTGTCGGGAGCGCTCCCGCTGCGTGCGGTTCAGCAGCCTGTATATAAGGCTGGAGAGCTTGGGCATTCAGTGATTAAGCTTCCAGCTATACAGGTCCTGATAATTCCTGCTATGTGCTTTATTGTTCAGTGTTCCTGCCTAGTTAAAGCGACAGACTCCTGTTCTTGCCAAATTAAAGTGACAGACTCCTGTTCCTGCATAATTAAAGTGACAGACTCCTGTTCCTGCATAATTAAAGTGACAGACCCCTGTTCCTGCATAATTAAAGTGACAGACTCCTGTTCCTGCCTAATTAAAGTGACACACTCCTGTTCCTGCCTAGTTAAAGTGACAGACTCCCAATTGAGTTTCAGTGTTACCAAGTGGGTTCCTGTGTTTACTTCAATGATCCGGTCAGCACTAGCAACTATCTTGAAGGGTGCGCTCGGGGGTCGCGACCTGGAGATCCTTCGCAGCTAAGTTCAGTACCTCCTTGCGGGGGTTAAAGGCGAAGACGGGATCTCTTAGATTCCGCGCCTCGCAGCGTACCAAAGCCAAACCTCCAAGGTAGTATAGTGGGTCCACTATACAACCGTGACACTTGTCTTTTCTAGCTAATGTAACTGCTAGGCCAGATAAATAGTTAATGATGCTCACTAT
>WMED01005680.1:0-14984 GCA_019650415.1 Pipa parva
CAGTACATGTATTATTTTGGACACGACGATTCAGGGGACTAGTGACCCCTATTCTCAGGATGCCTTAAGGTAAGCAGAAAACACAGCATCCGTTCCTCACTTTATGGCCGTCAGTCTAGAGACTGATTTAAAGCAACAGCCATGCAAATTCAGGCGAGATCAGCGATCCTTCTCTCTCTCTCTTTCACCCTTTGATGACATAATGTGAAGTACATGCATCAAAGTCGTACCTGCCTTTTGTTTTCAGTCTTTGGCGGATTAGAGGTTGGATCCTGAGGTTTAGCAAAGCGAGGGTTAACGGGAGGAGGATCAGTAAGGGGCGCCAACGCTGACTTATCTACATCAGAAGGGGTTAAAGCCTCCTGCAGGGGGTGCGTAATGAACAGAAGTAGCAATGGCGGAAAAAGACAGACAGAAAGATTAGCGACAGATGAGAGGATAAAGGGATTTAGACTGCAGAACAACATGGAAACAATGGCCGAATCTGGAACAGGATCAAATATTAATAACAAAAAAAAAAAAAAGTTTCTAGGAAATTCCTCGGCTTGTCCAGTTGTGTTAGGGATAAACTCGTACAACGGCGCAGCCAAACATTCCAATTTATTACGTTTAGCTACATTCTATCCCTATACAGCGTCTCTATCCTTAGTTTCGTGCTTTCATTTTAAAGGACAAGTAAAAAAAAAAAAATATATATCCTTTGGATCTCCACAACAGTTATTCCTACAATAGTACTGGTTAAAAAAAAAAATTAATTTGTATTGAGAAATTAAAAAGAAAAATTCAACATTTTTTTTTCTTTTTTGCAGAATTGTTTAGCCATAGTTAAGAATGAGCGGCCAACCTTCCATTCACCTGTAGAATAAAGACAAGTGAAAGCGGAATTCCCCCGCGTTTATCCCTTACCTGTCGACGCAGAGCGACGGAGGGGGCGTTCTCTTCGAACTTCGCCAGTAACTGGGTTGCCATGGACTTCACTTTGTTTTGATTAATAACTTCTTTTGTGTCGTTGCATTCATTTCCCGGATTTACGTTCTTACTTGGAAGATTGGCGGGCTGCAAAACAGAACAGATATTATTGGGGTATATTTACTAAAGTCCAAAAACCGTATTCGTTGTCTTTTTTTTTGCCTCTTTCGCCTTCTTTAGTCGCAGTTGCCATTGTCACTTTTGGTCCCCTAGTCAGATTCACTTCCTCCGCTTAGTCAGTAGAAGTACCTGTGCACGTGCGCGCAAAGTGTTCTGTAAGATTGCAACTATCGTAGTCGCCCCGAATTGGTCATGTATTCACCACATCACAAAGTTTGTTCAATAAGCGAACATGGGAAAGTGGCGATCAAATGCGAATTCAGAGCTTTGCGCGACTATTCAGCGTTTAGTCAATAAGGCCCACAGATGTAGTTGGGATTTGGGTATTTAAAATAAATGGCACTAGGATATATAAAGTGCCGTTAGGTCCCAACACTGTCTCCTTATATATTTCCATTGATTTACGATACAAACCTGGAGACTTTGGCATGTGCCATAGGAGTGACCAGTGTAAGTGATTCCAGGTGCTTCCATGACTTGTAAACATTACTTGTAAACAACGTGTTTACTTGTTAAGGATTTGGCATTCGAATGGGTAATATAGAGGAGTACTGCGGCAGGTCATTGTTGTAGCAATCATAACTACGGTCAGTACACATATAAATTTAATTTAAAGGACAAACAAGTGAACAGCCCAGAATGTTATTTCTTGCGTAGTCTCGCTATTTCTTGCATAGTCTGTAATACACAGGGTGGGATGCGAACGCAGAGCAGGGCACCCCCCTTGCACTGTTCCAGTATCTGTCTGCTCGTTGCTGCAGCGTCTGCTAATGTTTACTCCTACAGCGGCAACTACCACCAATTTCTGTGACTGACACCATCAGCCCTGGCGCCCCCTTATGAACAGTGGTCCCATGCGTCCACACATACCCCTAAGGCAGACTCTGGTATTCTAATTCAGGTTGTCGCTTGGTCGTTATATTTTTGTCTTTTGAGTTTACAGTCGCCTCATACCAAACAGGAGCCCTGCCATCAGCTCCCTACTACATCACTTGTCAAATTCGCCCCTTCGACACTTGGTAAATAGGCAAAAGTTGCGCGTACGAGCTCTGAAAGTTTGTATCCGTCGTAAGATACCTAATTGGTTGCAAAATTGCAATTTCACAGACTTTGATGAATGCGCCAAGTTAGAGAAGTGGCAAATAGATGCAAATTCGCACCTGTACCCAACAGTTCCTACTTTTTATAAATAAGCCCCTGGGAGAATAAAAAATAAGCCAAACCTTCAATTAAGACACACCAGAGATCAATAAATATATATGTGCCAATTAAACTATAGCAGCCATTGTCCGCGCTAGACTTTACTCCTCTACAAACACTGACAAAGTTGAAAACCATCTGTTTTATTGCTTTACACGACACTGACCTCTTCAAAGCAGCGCAGGACAGTCCGTCTCCTTTTGTTCAGATCTTCTTCTGACTTCTTCTCGTCCTGTAGGGCAGAAGAAACGAGCATGAATATCCTACGCGTGAACATAACTGGCAACCATACAGCGCTAGTTAAATCACACGGGAACAATTAAAAAGGGATTACAACAAAAACTTTATTGACCTTTAGCATGGCACTACACATAGCAAGATCATGGGCTGACATGCCTATACCGCCAGATAAACCATTATGTGTGTTCCCAATTTTAGAGGCTGGGCCTACTATTTATTGTATACTCTACAAATATTGCCAGACGCATCTTCTGAAAGCCAATTAAAGTTCTAGGAGGTACCGCAAAGGTACATTTGATGTGTTATCTCAGTAGAAGCCATACCTGGAAGATAGGGCACGGGTTAAACCCATGATGTTAGACCCGGAGGCAGACCCTCGCTATGCCTGAGAAGCATGTTTGGTGAACCTCAGCTACACAGGCAATACATCTGGAAGACACCCAATTCTCTTTACCTAGCACTGTCTAGCATAGAGAGCTGGCTGCCATCTTGGCTTGTGTTACGTCTACTGCTTATAGAACATTCTAGAGCACAGGAGGAGACAATACTAAGTGTACCCTCGCCACTACCTGGGTGGCGCTATTCATTATTTTCAATAGATGCTGACGGTGATTTAAGTTCCTAAGTTATGTTTGTTGAAATGGCGTAGATAACGTTACGGATATCGATATTGAAAACTTTTACATTTAAATTTACAGTGAAATCTATGAATGCTATATATCGATAAATTTACTGCGTGCTTCGCCACGATAAACATCAAAGCTTAATATTTAAATGTCTAACAGCAAAATGACCCAAAATTTGCCAAAATAACAGCGATAATGGTCGATAACAGGGATAATGAGGTTTTCGACTTTAGTAAATATGTCCCCAATGAATGCTATATAGCGTTAAGCGATATCGATAAATTTGCCGCGTACTTTACCGCGATAACATAAATATCAAAGCTTGATAAACATTTAAAAGCGAAAGAACCCAAAAATCACCAAACTAACGTCGATAACGGTCGAAAATGGCGATAATGACGTTTTCGACTTTAGTAAATATGTCCCTTATCCTCTTATTACCATCTTAAGCAGAATGAGCTTGACAGCTTCCACCAAGATAACAGAGCATACTACGCAACACGGGACGTTTATAATGGATGGAATGGTGATAGGAACCTTTACTTATAGGTAATGGACACCTCTTCTCTATTATAGGGTTTACTGGGTTTTAGCGATGGCAAAACACATTGGGGAAATTGCTGTAAAATGTTCGAGAGATCTCCTTAGTCTCAGCAATGACCACCGCCTTTATTCTGGAGCAATAATTACATGTAGCTTAATTTAGCATCTTTAACCAAACAGTGCATCTGTGATTAAATGGAATCTATTTTGTAAAATGCACGCTTAGGACTACAGGCACGCACATCACACAGAGCCAACGGAATGGTTTTTATCACTCCTGGTGCCAGACGCAGTTTGCTAAACCCATAATTACACAATCAGTAAAGGCTTTGGAGTAGTGAACATCCTTCATGCTAATCACTTCTCTCCACTACATGTCTAGAGGGATCCAGGAATATTATGAACAGATGGAAGCGACTGAGGACGTTACAGGCTCTGGTTAATTCATTCGCAATCATATTCCCTTAATGAGCAAAGCTACAATATATAAAAAAGCCAACCAATATGCTGAAAAGATTTTATTTTTACAGGAATTTCTATTCCCTGGAAATCCTTCCGTTGCTAATTTCGTCACGTTACGGTTGGGCTGAGGAAGCCGGCGTAACAGTAAATTTATTTCAGTAAGAATCGTTCAGCTGGGAAAACAGAGAAATGATCAAGGAGGGACCTGAGAAAATATGTGGAAATCCACGAAAAAGCGCGGCGCAGAATTTACTAAATCGGAGTGACCGCGGAATGTCCCATTATGAGAAATAAGGCACTAACGGGGGAATTCATCAATAAACAATAGTCCATGGCTAGCCGCCACTTAGACCAGACCTGGGCATAGTATGACCCACGTCAACATGCGAAAATGGGGGCATGGCCTGGCACCGTAGGCACCAGCAAGCTAGGCACACCACTCCGGCCCTCTAAATCCACGCAAACCTTTTACGCGGCCCCATGAGAAAAGTAATTGCCCACCCCTGACTTAGACCAATTGTGGAGGCTTAAATAATGAATTCCTTAATAGACAGAGCATGTTTTGTCTCCGTAAGTCTTATTTAAAATCGTGTTGACAAATCACAGATAACATCAGCTGTGTCACCTTAACTAAACATAATTATATCATGTTTTTCTTTTAACTTGGGTCGTGGACAATAACACCGAACTAAATCATTGGGGAACCTGATTGGCTATCATATATGGAGGTCCTATGTGCTGCGATTCTATTGGATTAGCATTGGTAGCAGTAATCCTGGAGGTGGGTCATTGATGGACTTCTGTCGAACCCTCTGCATGGGATCCTTTATCTCAGTAGCCTCTGTGCTAGAAGGATCCTCAGAAATCCAGTTATTAGACCAGGAGGTTCCAGTGATTGTAATACGCTCAGCTTGATGTTCCTGTGAGCGAGACAAGCGTCATGAACCGCCGTTCCTTCTAATCGTCCCAATGTCCAGTCACTTTTTCCACCCCCATCATTTCTCACTGCGCAGTGGGGTAGATGTGTGCATCCCCCAGTGGTGCTGTAGTTCTATAACACACCAGTACTACAACTCTGTACTGGTAGCTGTTCCAGCCCCTTTTGTCCTGTGCCATGGGATGTTATTGTTCAACTGTTCCAGCCTCAGGATCAGCTGTTACATAAGTGCTAGTGGATCCTCTATACTACAGGAGAGTCTGAGCTGGTCGAACATAGGGTGTCGAGTCTACGAAGACCCCAGCCTTCACCCTAAACCTCCATGGGGGGCTAAGGACACTATTGCAATAGAGGTTACTGTTTTGAATGCATCGGTCCATATGCATAATTTATATCTATAACTCTTTTTCAGAGGTTCAGAGTGAAGTCCAGTGCAGATTCTGCACCCCCAGTGCTAACCCCAGCGTGACCCAAACTTCCAGCTCTTTAACATCCAGATTGCACAAGAATTATTTCTTAATCCCCCCCTCTCTCCCTCTTTAATAGCCAGAGGAGGCAAGAAACTCCTAGGCCGGATGGGAAACCCATGATTATAACAAACTCCGCTGATACCATCCTATCGGTTGCATGAGGCAAGCGTTTTGTGATTCCCTTAATGATGTGATGCATATAAATCATTCGCGGCGGACAGCGACGTTATCTGGTTCCAGTTAAGAAGGCAAACTGAAAAAGCGCATCAATCCACAAGTCCCAGGGCTTTTTTCGTTGATGAACCAATGTTCTATACATTTCACAGTCAAAAGAAAAAAGTTTAAAAACAAATTGGACATAGTCATTAGATGAGATCATTTTTATCAACTGCCGCAGTTGACTTCCATTTAAGGAGATATAGGTCCTCTTGTTTTGTTACCATGGTTACCATGGTAGGATCACAATGACAAGGCTGCTTTAGTTCATTATAATGAATCAGCGGAAGATTTTAAGATCAAAGCCAGCCGTGTTCCCTTCTCAGTTTTCTTTTACAAAAATTAAACTGATTTCTGTCAGTCGGTTTTTTTTTTTGTTTGTTTTATTTTATTCTCGATATCTGTTCCCGGGGTAATGTGTTAAGGTAACTTAAGGAGACGTTACTTCAGTGTGTGTTTGTGTAGAAAATTGCTCTGTCTTGGCAAGAGTACCTGATCTGTAATAATATATGAACAGCAAGATTGGCGAGGCGCCACTGACCGCAGAGGACTATGTATATTAAACTATATCACATCTCCAAATATCAAATGTTTTTTACGGGAAGAATGGTACATTTCACTTAACAACGGACTTCTTAAAATGAATGGAAAAAAAAGGCTAGAGATATCTAAGACAGATCTTTAAAAAAACAAAGAAAAAACTGTTTTTCACCTAAACAAAATTTTCTAACAAAGAGAAATATTCCCATGCGAACTGGCAGTTAAACTGGTAAAAAAAATGTTATCTTTGCTGGTTGAATTCCCGATTTGTATTATTTTGAGCTTGTTTCCCTTCCTTGTGATTGCCTCTATCTTTTATCTGTTAAGTCAACAAACCCCCATCTGGTCCCGGAGCCTCATTGACTAAAGACTGAACAGTCGCGTAGAGCTGTGAATTCCCATCTATTCTCCACTTCTCCGTGTTCTCTTATTGAGCAAACGCTACAAAGTGGCGAATACACATCCAATTTGGGCTAGCTGCGATCTTATGGAGCGCTTCACATCATTTTGTGCGCGTGTGCACAGGTACTTCTACTACTGACTAAGTGGAGGAGTGGGTGGGAAGGTACGTATGTGACTAGGGAAACTGCTCCAAATTCACCTGTTTGACTTCACCATTTCAGACTGGGGAATTGGGGGGTTGATGACAGGGCTCCAGTGTTGTGTAAGGCGACTATTCATTCAAAAGTAACAATGGTGACTGTGACTAAGTGACAACATTACCTAGGGACAAGGTGACATAGAAATAGAATATTCACAGAATACAGTTAGTGGGATATGGTGAGACTGACGTCACTGCCCTTCACTTGTCTAATTCCCCTCACTGCTCATGACTTCTCATTCTACTTCTATCTGACTATACCGCACTACACATGAATACTCATCCTACTTCTTTCCGACTGACTTTGCCACACACGCATCCAAAAGCGGTCACTGCTTTCCACCAGTTCGGCAAGTTCATTCTGCACTTAGTCAGCAGTGAGAAATGAATTTGTGACTATTTTGGCGATGCGATTCGAATTGTAGCAAAGTGAAATCGAAGGGTGAATTCACCCTTCAGTCAATGAGGCTCCTATTTTTTTCTGTGGAAATTTACATAATGCATATTCATGAAATGAATTGATTTGAATAGTAAAATGACGGAATTTCACACACATGTAGAGAAAACGCTAAGGCGAAACCTTTTGGGAGATTGAAGTAGTAAAAGAGAGAAGATCGGGAAGAGGTGAGAAAGGCATCGCATATGGTAGACATGCTTATATTTCCACTAGGTTTACTCTGTAAAGAAATCGCAAGTATTGTTTTATTCCTTTGCTGATATTAACCATGTCTGGACCCAATGAATTTAACACAACAAGGTCACAATCCACAAGAACTCTGCTTCATAAAGTTGTGCGTCTTTTCAAAAGTAATTTATAATCCAACACTATTACCCTGTCAAACTCCAAATATTCTCACCTTTGGAACTCGCTTCCGTGGTAATGTTAAGTTGAGGTAATTGTTTGCAAGTAGGTTTGATGGTTTGGATGAACGTACATAACCATTTTCTCCATTTTCTTTGCTCGATGTGTCTGTGAAGACCACAAATTATTAGTAAATTCCGACTTATTTCTCATAAAAGGCATTTAAAATACAAGTGCCATTTTGGATCTCCTTGTCAAAAGTCCCTTAAAATGTTTCAACACTCAAGACGCCAAAGGGTGAAATTTATTAAACTCTGAAAGACCGCTCTGGATCTTTCCGAGTTTACCGAGAGACGTCTCGCATTGTTCTCACTTGATAGAAAAACTCCATCTCGATTTTTCAAAATATTCAATGGAAAGGTAACCATGCTACCAATGCGAAGTATGGCTACCTTTCCATCGAAAAAAAAAATCAAGATCAGAAAACTCGATCTCAAAAAAATCTCTCGAGATTTCACTCGGGAAACCCGGAAAGACCCAGAGCGGTCTTTCCAAGCTTAATAAATTTCACCCTCAAATGTTTCTCTGCTCTGAAGCTTTAAATATGTCAAATCTGTAGCCGGAACAGTTAAAATATTTCATTTTAAATAACAGCCACACTATCTTACTAAACTATAAGGTTATTAATTCAACTATGTGCATTTTATTCTGAACAGCTATAAAGGGTGCCTGGTAGTTAATATAATCACTCCCTAGAAGTTGGCAGGTGCAGACCGAAATAGAACAGATCAGTTTAAGATAAACTGTAGCCTGGGAAGTTCATGAAAAGGCATGTGGACCTTTAAATGTGTTGACTTAAAGGGGGATAAATACGGTGATTTATTTTAAATTTGTTGCAGAGAATGAGATATAGTAAAACTAGCAACGTGAATAAGCCCTAAATTCCCAGTCGCAGAATAACTTAGAATAAATGCATTTTGCATTGCAAAGTTGTATGGAATTGCAAAACAAGATAGATGTAACCAGCAGACTTATTGTTGAACTGAAATGCGTTTCGCCCATCCACATGGCTTCATCAGGTGACTCATGTGAATGGGCGAAATGCGATGGGGTTTAGAAGAAAACTATATAGATTTCTGCTGGTATCATCGTTACATTATATTTGACTTTAGGTCTGTCCCACATTTGTTTTTGGTTTTTTTTTGAGCCAAGAGTTTAAATGAGAAGTGATCATGTGTAGGTGCGATACATTCACTTGTCATCTTAAATTGTGCCTGGCAATACTTCACTATTTCTAGCATTTTTTGTCCTTGTAAGGGGTAAGCGCTCTGTATTTGATTCTTTAGTTGATTAACTTCTTTCACGTTGGGAAAGAGGAACTGCAACATACCCCTTTACATCTAAGGACTTGCTTTCCATCGAGCACAATCCTCATTTGTTTGTTTGTTTATTTGAACTGATTATTACTCATAAAATATTTTGATTCAATTTCTAAAGGAGGAATTGTGACAGATACGTACCCATTGGCCTTAAAGGCGTGCCCCTGAATAATTCATAAAACTTTGAGAGGTACAACACCATGCTGAGTTTATCTGGCTCCTCCGTTGAGGCTATCTCCTTGCCTGTGGTTATGGGAGAAATTCCAAATTCCCTTTCCGCAATATCAAAAGCCAGCTGGTTATTTCCTACTGGGTCTTCTTCCTTCAAGGAGCTAAAGTCACTGTGGAAGAAAGATGTTACTGTCAAACAAGCAAAGGGTAGAGTTGGCCAACATTAAAGGATCAAGTTCTTATGATTTAGCCATTAGAAGCTTAACAAAAACAGGAAAAAAGAAAACGAGCACTTGAAAGACTGTTTATTAAACCCATCACCCGACAGTCTACTTGAGTAGCTGTGATCCGCATTAATGAGGAATCAGAGATAATTTCCCAACCGAAATTTAATCCACAAAACACTAGTGTAGGACTTGCTATAGGTAATATGATTCAGCCACAATATGTGTTGTGCTAAAGGGACGTCCATCTTTCAGTGTTACCTTTAATAAGTTGTAGACCTATCTAGGATAACTTGCAACTAGAGGTTTATTTTATTTTTTATATATATCGAGTTTTATGTCTTTTCTAGTTGTTGTATAATACTGTTAACTATAACATTTTTCCATCTTAGGTGAACATCCCCTTTCAGACCATATGTATAATGTCTTACATGAGCTCTGGCCTGAATCGGTGAATAATGGCGCACAGCGCAAGGCCGCTCTTCCAGGAGCTGGTCAGATCCGTGACGTCAACATTTCTGTAACCCTCGGTTTGTTTCTGACACCAAATCAATAGTTTGTTGGGTCGTACGTCCGACTCTGGAAAATGAACATGGAGCAAACAGATTTCATTAAATAATGAAAATGAAAAGCTTATATAATCCAATGTAAATTCAGATCGTCTATGACCCACCATGTCTGCTGACCCCCACTGATCGCCTAATCGAACTTGATCTCTCCAGAGGACAAGTCTGTAACTCACTGGTGATGAATAAGTGTTTCACCTGTGGGGAAACAAGATCATTTTGACACTGTTTAGTTCCTCAATGCAATGCGTCAACCTTTGTAGCTGGCGAAGACTGACTGACTTTTTCTCGGCATCTCCAAGCAAAATTCCTAAGCAATGATATCAACAACATAAAAAAGAAAACTTTGATAAACTTAGTGCATGAAATGGAATCCAGACGTCTACACTGGATGCAGATTTTTTTTGCGGGGGAAATTTTAAATAACTTTTTAATAGCTTTAACGTGTTGTGAAAAGCAAGTCCGCTAACAAAGTTGGATTACAAATGACCTCATTCATTTATTTCTTTATAATTCTGCCTCTCTTTAGCACTTCAAGTCATTTTCTTTTGACTATATTTTGACGGGTACTTACGAAGAAACGGATTGTTTTTGCTGTTTTTAATAAACTGGATCCATAGGATATTTTCAATGGCTGGATTCATTCTAATAAATGGAAGATATGTATTCACGGACATCTAGTATAGAAAAATATAAGCTTACGTTGTCATAATGCTAATCCTTAAAAACCTCAGAAGATCATGTGGATCAAGAAGTCAAGATGAAAACTAATCAAGATGAAGTCTAATCATATAATACTACTCATCCCTCTACTCATATAATACTACAGCACTCATCCCTCTACTCATATAACACTACAATACTCATCCCTCTACTCATATAATACTACAGCACTCATCTTTCTAATTACTGGGTATCCAGATCTCCCACAAGACCCACAATGGACCATGTAGAAAGCATAGTTTAGCAAGGTTAGGGACATGCAGTGGTAGTAGATTAGTGAATGTCTACTAGAGGTATTTGCAAGACATGAATATACAGAATCAAAGTGAGAGGGGTCTGGTGAGTTTTAATTCTGCTTTCTCCAAACACAGGAGGATGGATGAAGCTACAGAGAATGCAATGGGTCAAGTATTATCCCTTATCCAAACAGAGGATTTATGGGGTTACATGATTAAAGAACCCTACTGATGGGTGAATGCATAACTCTGGGATGTTACCTTGTCCAATTTAAGTAAGTTAGTAAGAGAACAGTGTTAGAGCTACCCACCACCTCGGGAAGGAACCTTATCTCCACAGTGGAAATGACTGGGGAAATCTAGGGCGGCAACAGGAATAGCATATATATATATATATGGTGTTATGAATGTAGAAAAGCATGGTTAGCCATTTGCCCTACTGAGTTGTATAAGGGATTAATACCATTAAGCTGCGACTGCTGAAAACCAGCTGTGAGGAAAGACCGGTAATCAAATATACACGGGTGCTTCATATACAGTATATTACTGTCTGTGAACTAGTCACGTATGAAATAATTCCATCCGTTAAACCCATCCCTACAATGCGAGAACCACTAACTAACCTATGGCTGGACTTGCCTGAAGCCATTAGTATAATCATTGGGTCGCCTTACCCTTTAGTAAGCATGGTCACTAATTCTCAGTAATAATCTGCATCAATATTAAAAGGCCTCCATTATTACAGTCCCCCCCCCAGCCAAACATACTTGTACTGACAGCAAATTCACATATCAGCAGACAGAGAGAGACTTTAAATATAACCTTGGCCAGATGGAGAATGAGTCTGTCCTGTTTTTTTTCCCCATTTCTTACAAGTGGTTTGCTGAGGAAGGAATGCTGGGCAGTAATTAATGCTTGACCTAACGCGGCTTGTGGTCAGTGTAACAGAGACAGGAGACAAAGAGGTCTGTCGCAATTAACCCCATAATATTTATAGGTATCCGATCTACAACTCTACTGATACTGTTAAAATGCAAAACCTGGTAAGGTTTTAAGCTCAAATCTGCCATTTTAACACTTGTTGCCTTTAATACTACTAGGTGGCATATAAATAGAAATATTTACAGGCTTTAGTGTCTCTAAGATTACAGGAGTGCTTTTCTACATGTGCTGTTAAAGCACTTTATCCCATGGTGCACTGGTGATGCACTGCAGGAGAGGGGAAACTGGCTACCAGAGAAAACGAAAGTCAGGCACAGGAGTCCAGGGCTTCCCCTTCAGTAGAAAGAATTGTAATTTACAGAATAAATATCCTCCTGCTGGTTTGGTTTGCGCTGACCTGGTGCGTTCGGACACAGTTGGAGTTGAGGTTTGGGTATCGAGTTCCAGGATCGATGGTGTACAGATCAAAATTCTTACTAATGTTCTCTGGCGTTGTCTGGGGAAGGAGTCGATACAGGCTTTCCCTGATGGAAGAAGAAACGTCGTCAGTGTCTCATAATTAAAATGTCTTTGGAGCACAACTTAATTCGCATGGGATCAAAAACACAGACCCGCAGCTTCAAGTTCAATATGGCACCAGTTTCCAACAGCACAATATTACCCAGAAGCCAAAGCACAAGAAAGACAATCGAAATAATGAATAAAATGACTGGTGGTTAGAAAAATAACTCTCCACAACCTTCCACGGCCGCAGTTCATTCTTTCAAGTGCCTCTTTCCTATGCGTTTTATTTTTATTCTTTGTGAGAGTGAAAATTACCAAGTCAACCTGTGGTTTGGAAGGAAGGAGACAGACACTGGCTCGGAGCCGAGTGATTTATGGAGAAAGGTTAGAGATTTGAGTATGAAGTCATCCTGGTTTGGAGAGCATCTCCCTGGAGGTATGATCTTTTTTTCCTCTGCAAAGTAATGTCAAGCGCTACTCATGAATTAACTAAAGAATAAAATTCTAGTCAATTACAGATTTGTGATTGGAACAAAGGCCAATGAGTCACGAATGTGTCTACAAAATATCCTGATCCTGGGTGAATATATGATTAGGAATCAGTAGGCTCAGGCTTAGGGGAGGTTATTCACTAAGGTGCAAATTCGACTGTCGAATTCTCAAACAGCAGATTCCCATAGCAAATCTGCGACCATCTCCCCCTTCTCAAATTGTGAACGAGACAATTTTATAAGTTGTGACTGCGACAAATTTCCATAGTAAAGTCGCGACGGCGACAGTAGCAGTCTATTGCGACTGTCTTTAGCTGACGAATTCACACCTGTACGAACAATTCAGACTTTAGTGAATAACCCCCTTAGCGTGCAAACTGTATGCGAAAGAATTAGCATTAATACTCATGAAATAAGGAAACGAGTCAATAATGTTCATTGTATTTGACACATTTTTACCATTTTATTTTTAGCGCAAAGGGATAAATACGAATAAGGGACAATCTTGGCAAATTTTTATCAGGTGACTGACATGTCAATGATCACACCGAGTGGGATATTTATAATAATCGAAAAACGTTTTCTCCTGGGTATATTGATATGCCTGGATAGTTATTAAGCCCTTTCTGACCTCCTTTATCGCTGAAATGCGTTCGTCTGGTTGAGGGAGGCGAAAAACCCATTATTCCCTACGGAGATGGTTTAGAACATTTTTTTCCCCAATCGAACAGATCAGCGATATCGACAGAAAAGGAGCTTGACTGAAAGTAATATAAGGTGAAGCGGTATAAACGCAGCGATATTTATTCATACCGATCTTTTTCTATATCGATGCATTTTATTTGGCGCTACATAGATTGAAGGAAATAAAAAATGCGCCAAAAAGAAAAACTGGCGACAACACAGCAGAAACGGAACGAATTGCAGCAAATAAGTCGGAATGACCTTTATAAATTTCCCCTCGATTCTTTAATAATTATAAGTTTATAAAAGAAATTTAAAAAAAAACCTTAACCCACCGTTCTGCTAGGATCTCCAAAGGAGGGGTACCCTGAGCCCAACTTCGTACCATCCAGGCAGTGTCAAACGCGGCGAGGAAGCCTCTTGCACACCCTGTTCCCATTGGCCAAAATGGCTGCAAGTAAAGTTGATTAAGTCGCACAGTGAAACTAGTAATCTAATTATCCAGACAATAATCTAGAACCACAAAGGCAGTAATAACTGAAGTGCTTATTATAAGAGGTATAGACCGCATTATTAATAAAGCTTCTAAGGTTGCAAAAATCAGCATATTTAATATATATACAGATTTACCGAAAAAAAAGGCATCTTAATATTTATCTTCCAATAATTGTACGTATGAATATGAAAGGAAATTAAGAAGGGCTAGTTTTTTCATCAATTGTCTATTCTGCAAAATCGTTACGCCTAAACCTGTCAACACTTGTTTTACTTAATACTGGGTGGCCAATAAATAGAAAGATTTGTTTATTACAGGTTTTAGTGCCCCTTTAAATCAGGCCCACTACTTGCTCTGCAGCCACTGGTTGAATAAGGATGATGTCATCTCAATAAGCTCCAATGAAAGTTAATTTACCTCCAGCAAGCTATCGCCAACTAGCGCGACCAAGAGCCCATGTCCACACCTCTCCCGAATCAAGGCTGCATTTTCCGAGGCGTACATGGACGTAAAGTCAAACATAGCCACATCTGGCTGTCCATAATGGTTGTTGGCAAAGTCTAAAGATGGAAGCTGGTAATTAGTGGCAAAATCGGCAGCTTCCCGGGCATATGATTGGAGGTTCTCCTGGTCAACATTCTCAGGACAAAGCAGCATCTCCGCATCGGCGTAATCCTATAGATAGATAATAGATAACATTAACTTTAATTAGCTGCTGGCACAGGATTCATTTCCCAGGAACCCGGTGTAACTAATACCCTTTATAACAGAGTTATAAGATGGCTGCCCTCGTGTTGTTCAACACTCTTGGTTTTGAAGAGTTTATCTGGCCCACACATGTG
>WMED01005681.1:0-19234 GCA_019650415.1 Pipa parva
GCCTGAAGAAGAGAGCTAAGTAGTGTGGAAAGCTTGCATTTACCATCTATTCAGTTAGCCTATAAAAGGAATCACCTATACTCTACTTGTCTCTGATACCATGCCTAAAGAAGAGAGCTAGGTAGTGTGGAAAGCTTACATTTACCATCTATTCAGTTAGCCAATAAAAGGTATCACCTATACTCTACTTGTCTCTGGTTATAGTTAATGTAAATACTCATCACCTTCAGGTGTCCTAGATCTCACACACAAGACCCCTTTTTCTGGTGTTGTGCCGAGGTTCCAGATGGCCTGCTCTATATTCCAATTCCCCAGACCTCCCCATCCTGGTAACTGCAGGCAGGACTGGCTTTTGGGGTGTGCAACCTTTGCAACTGCACAGAGCTCAATCAATTACCATTGTGAACTTGGGGGCACTGTTGAGCAGTTTAAAACTTTGCCCGCATTAGGCCATTAGCCTTCTGGGCCAATTTCACTACTCGTTCCATAATTTCTGTGTCTTCTCATGTGACATCACGTGTGACATCAATGAGCCATGCTTACTTGCACCAGCATTCAGCTAGGGCAGGCCCTGCCTGGAGGCAGACCTAATCACTGGAGCCCAGCCAATCACAATAGAGAATGTGGTACTCTGGTGAGGGAGAGTAATGTCCCTCTGTTCCCCCCTGGAGAATTTGGAGGTACAAATACAAGTATGACATCTAAAATCTGAACCATCAGAAAAGATACTGTATATGTAAAACAGAATATGTAAATAAATGTGCCTTCCTGCCTTGTTGTAATTTAGAAATGCTGGGGAGCTACAGCTTGAAGACCACTTGTTTGAAGCCTAGGCACTCTATTATATTTTCTTTCTTACTTCATTAAGATGGGAGGTAGCAGATCATTTTTATACTTATTTTGGTGTTCTGATGAAGGTTCAACTTTGAGAGTCAAATGGTGGTTAAAAAAAAATGTTGGTATGGTGACATCTAGATGTGATGCTGACCTGGCTTCATCTCTTTTAGACATCAACACCTTCCAATATCTCGTGGCTCCACTGATTCGAGTTCCTACCTCCTTGTCCTCTCCAACCTTTTAACATAAGAGCATTTTTGTCCTTTTCTCTCTCCCCCTTTTACACTGTGTCTGAGATCTCAAGGAGCCTTTCAGTATCAACGCAGCTGGTATTTGTCAGCATGGGAGAGGTGGGAGGGAGTCTTCACAGACAAGAGGAGAGTAGAAGCAATAGCTTGGCAGGAAATGGGAGGTTTAGGGGGTAGGCAGCCTATCAGAGATCTATTATAAAGTGGACAGAATACATTTTAGTTGAAAGTTTTTAATTAGTATTTAAAGTGCCCTGGGCCTATGATATTTTACTGTAAATAAGATTTATTTGGACAGTTGGATAAACCTGTAAGGCTGATGTGCCAAGTCTATTTTTACTCTTCCCATGATAGAGGAACATGTTGCTCATAGCTTTTACACTGCTTGCAATGGGTTTATATTAATTTTCATGACAGTGAAAGTCCTAAGAGATACCCTAGGTAAGAATCAAACCTTTAATCTAACTCATTTATCCTTATACCTGCCCACCAGTCTACCCACAGAATAACAGAGATTGGTTAAACACAGTCAAAGCACATTGTTATTGACAAAAAAGAAATTGCAACAATACCATAATAGCCCATATACATAAACAGCTAGCATATTTTTACTAATCCCTGGTCAAGTTGGCCTGAAACGTACAGATCCCTTAATCTATGGAACCCAGACATTTAAGAATGCTCATCAGCCACCTTCCCATTGGCTCAACTGGAACCACATACAGCCACCAAGTGACCCCTGCTTCAGCTAAGCAACAACACCATATGGAAAGCAACAACTTACAGGTAAGTTCTCATTTCTCCATTTTCCTAATTCACAGGTTCAGGGCCACAAGAAAAGGAGTTGCTTTGTTTAAAAATAGCTAGTAAGCACCTGGTTTAATAAGCAAAATACTCATCAGGGCTTTTGAAAATAATGGCCAGTCAGATAGAGGATCCCACAATGCTGGACAGGGATGTTTGACCAGTTGAAACTTTAGGACAGAATGATAAACTTTGAATGGATCGGGTCACAGATTGATTTCTTAGAAAATACATTGTAACTGCCAATACATGCATGAACTGACAACCAAGTCAATCCAAATCTGTGTATGCATAGATAGCTTTAGAGCTGCTAAGCAAATATATTAAATAAGAATCTGCATGGACAGTATAAGTGTGCAGTCCTGTATTACACAATGGTCTATTTGTTTCAGAAATAAAATCTTGCAGAGTGATCATTCATTGATACTGGGTGATATCTCATGATGTGCGGTAATTTGCAATACTCTACAGAGCATCTGACTTCTGATTGTAATCTGCTAAAATGGTAAAACTTGACTTCTAGAAACTGGCTGTGCATATTAAAGCAGTAAGCAGGCACTATCTGGTAGCTGTCATGTCCACTGATAACTTGTAAGCCAACATTATCCAACCTGTTGCTCAGCAGTGGCTGCTGGTCGATAACACTGACCATCTTTAGCCCTGACAGACATCAGCTGTTGTGGGATGCTGGAAGATATTGGTCATTAACATCTGTAGAGGCAATAGCATAGACAAAGGTACATGGCCTGCACAGGTTCCCTGTCTCCACACATTCTATGGCTTTCTATGTTTTATTCTCCAGTTTTTGTTCTATCCCAAAGGCATGACTTTTTTCTTTAATTGCAGTAGACACACATTAAAAACATTGAGTTTTCTACAGAATGAACATTAAACTAATCAAGGGCAACCGTCAGCAACTAACATGACTAGCTCAACAGTTTTTGGAGATTTCCTGTTAAAATCTGTTTGATCCCCAGCACATTGTTGGAGAACACAGATGAAGTAACCTGCAGTTGAACTAAACCTGTCCCACGTTCCCAGAGCTGCTGTAACAGTATTAACATATTATTCCAACGGCAGACCATCCTGGTCAACTGAAAAAGCAGGATGCACTCCTTATCCCTTTTTAATGCATATCGATTTATCAACCCACTCATGCAAGACTGAATCTAAAATTCAGCTAACAATCCTCTCCTTCTAAATGCTGTACTTCTGAATTAACTCCAGAAGCGGGTTAAAAGTGAGGGTGCTGTTTCACCATTTTTGTGTTCTTTTAATGAATGTTTTCTTTCTTGTTAGTATAATGGGATTTCTTTTTTTACAGAAAGTTGGACCAAGTTGTGACAGCAAATGCCCCACAGTCACAACTCATTGAGGAACCTCTAACGTCTGTAATTAACTACTCAAGCATGCACCTGATCATTCCTACATCCAACAAGGAACTGGGTGGAAACTTATTGAAGTCTTGCCCTGGGAGTCATATCGCCCTACACTGATCCTGCCTGGCATTATGTTACTTACTAGCTTGCTGGCTCCCTACAATAACACTTCTTAATTTATATTTAAAACATCTGTCCATTGGCCCTTACATATGCAATTTGTCTACATGTTATCTGTAGTCAAAAATCCCATATAAATTCTAAGATTATATATTATATTATATTATATTATATTATATTATATTATATTATATTATATTATATTATATTATATTATATTATATTATATTATATTATATGAGAGAGACCTCCATCTTCATATCTTACTGCCTCGCATTTCAATTCCAGGACTTTCTCCTTGTTATTTTCTTCATTTCTACTAGGTTGACTACTCTTCCCATTTCTGTATTTTTATAACGTTCAGCAGCACTGTATTACATATCAGTGATATATAAATAAAAATATACATACATGACATTCTGCAGGTACTCGTGGGATTCTAGAAGTTTGGGCTATGACTGGCTCTCAGTTGCTCAGGAAATCCACTAAACTAGGCCTTGCAGGTTTAGCCAAGTACAGATTCCATAAAGCGTTTTCCATTCTTGCAATTACATGATCCGTGAACAAATCCTGGCTATAAGTCTAAGGCATGAGTAACATTATACTGACTAATTATGGATTTGGAAAACAAGAAAGGCTCAGTTCAATAAAAGCCAGTATTGTTTGCCCTAAAAGAGATACACTTTTTTTTTTAGTAATACCTAATAATTTACTACATTATCTGGCTGTGAAAAGGGGACCAAGGAGCAGTTTTAAAAATCTAAGTTAATATATCTATAATATATCTATTTTAGGAATTTTGCTGCATTTTATTTTAGCACTTTACGCCTCAACAACCACACTGGATTTTTCTCATTCTGACTTTTTCCCTGTCAACTGTTTGCTGCTTCCAACCTGTCTTCAATTTTCTTTGAAGTGGCAAAAATGTGAAAATCGCAGCAAAAATTGTAAAAATATGTAAATAGGGGCAAAATAGGCAATATCGAAATTGTAGCAAAACTAACAAAGATATTAAAAAACAGGTTGAAAATCATAAAGATTGTCAACCTAATTTAATCAATAAAAAAAAAAGAGTCCCTATATGGCAGTTGTGGGAAAACTATGGCCCATGGACATCTTTGGTCCAGCCCTTCTGCCAACGTCGACAGTGACAGGGCCAGGCCATGAGGTAGGCAGCCGTGCTCGCCCTCCTCTTCCCAGTCCCAGCTCCTTAACGCTACAGAGTTCTTTTTACAGGAAGTTGAAAGATTTAAACTTCCTGTGAGACAAGAATGCTGTATAACTAAGTCTAAGCTCTAGAGCAGACAAGCCGGGACAGGGAGAAGGAGAAGGAGGGGGTGAGCACCAAGATAGGGCACCCATCCTTCAGAGGGTAGAGAGTAGGAAGGAGGGGGCAGCACAGTAGGGTAGGGGGGTGTTGTGGGGGCAGTCTGGCCCTCTAAAGCCATTCCTATTTCTGATGTGGCCCAATGGGAAAATTAATTGGCCACATCTGCTATACGGTGAAGTAAGAGCTAGATATTGACAGCTGCTTTTCCCATTATCGATGACAGAAGTTTAACTTAACCATTTATAAAGTTAGCACGATTGTAACTATTAGAGGAACATTTATTACTTAAAGACCTGGTTCCAGACTTGTTAGATAAACCTTTTCCCATCACTAAATAAAGCTTGAAAAGATGGAGGAATTATGCTTCACTGTTTGGTGGACATGTACAGTCCACATGTTTCTTCCTTATGGGATTATATAGCTGGTACGATTGCAGAAGTTATTCATAAGGAGCCCGTCATGTCTTTGCTGGGCAAAAAGCCCTCAGGTCAGGCTAACTGGAAATCTTAGCATTTATTTCTGGAAAAGTTATTTATAAAATTTATGAAAAGTTCTCAAATGATGAGAGGTATTATATATATATGTACTGAATGAATGATTGAGAGGCCCTCAACAAAATATGGTTCTCATGTCAATATTATGGAGTCAGTTCCCATACCAACAGAACGGTTAAAACTTCTTTTACTCTCCATGGTACTAATGCAGTAAAGCTAAGGCTAACGTATCTCTGTATTAGCAGCACTCACTTACTCGCTCTCTATACATTTACTTTATAACCACATAAAAACCACTTTAAAATAAGACCAGCAGAAGTTTTAACACATAAAAAATATCCCGTGCCCATATATCTATAGCATAATTTTGCATGGTACTAGTGCTATATGTGAGTCTATAGCAGGAGTCCCAAACAAGCAGGTCAGTGGAGCTCCAGAGACATACTTTGGACATCAGAGAACAGGCTGAGGGAGGAGCTGCCCATCAGTGTTGTAGGGTGAGCCCCAGCAGCACCGCCACCAGCCACAGAAGACTGCTTCCTTACCTGCACTCAGCACAGAAAGCGTTGTGTACAGGTACTGAAGCGGCAATTGGAGGTCTGTGATGGCCAAGAATTAATTAGTGGGGTAATATCAAATTTAAAAGGAACGCAGCCTGTCAACTTCCATTTTTTTCTTTGTATGGCCTATTAACCTAGCTGAGTTTGAGGCTGTTATTCACTAAAGTCCAAATTGCAGCGTATTGGTGCAAGTTTGCCAGATAAAGACAGTCGTAATAGTCTGCTACTGTCGCAGTCACTTCTTTATAATGAGAATATTGTCGCAGTTGTGACTTTATTATGGGAAAATTGTCGCAATCTCAACATTAAAAAATTGTCACGACTTTATAATGGGGAAAATTGTAGCGGATTTACTATAGGAATCTGCTGTTTGCGAATTCGACTGTCGAATTTGCACCTTAGTGAATAACCCCGAGACCCCTGGTCTAAAGGGAGCAGAGCTTGGCACCTTGCAGAAGAACACATGCATCAGAAAGTACTAGCCAATACTTGACTGGTAATTTATTAGGTCTGCTGTTTGATATTACCTTGTATTCTGCTCATACAGTGGTCTGCTCTATATTACTACAGAGTTGCACAATGTTTATTATCAACCTGCTGCAGATGAATGCATATTTCTATATTTTATCAACTCTTTTCTTTACTCAGCACCCTTTGCTACATTTCAAAAGGTTAATAAAAATTAAAGTGACAAAAAAATGTTATCATTTTCATATTCTAATGAACTGACTTCAGATTTTCAATTTATGAAATGGGAAATGACGAAGAACAAAAAAAAATCAGTGGCCAAAAAAATTCCAAAACTGTGATTTCACCACTGAATAAATGGCCTTCTCTAGGTGTTCATTCACAATGTGAATTAAAGAGACATTAATAATACTTGGCAAACTCTTGGAGGTCCTGATTTGCATGTTATTTGCCCACCCTCCACTGATTTCAGAGTGACAGGTTTGCTTTACTGCCCATGTGTAACGGCTCTGCAAATAATGAGAGAATTCTTCAGTAAAATAAATCTTAAAAATTTGCTTTTTGGCAAATTTAAAACCAGATGGGCTGCCTGGCAATTAGGTTGCTATCAGTGTGTATACTGTATTTTTCGCTCCAAAAGACACACATGACCATAAGACGCACCTAGAATTTTAAGGAGGAAAATAAGAAAAAAAATATTCTGAACCAATTAGTTTGCTAAAACATTTAATAAAATATACTACCCCTCCCCTGCCTACCTGCAATTCCTCTCCTGCCTGCCCTCCCTCCCCTGCCTGCCTGCCCTCCCTTCCCTGCCTACCTGCCCTCCCTCTCCTGCCTGCCCTCCCTCTCCTGCCTGCCTGCCCTCCCTCTCTTGCCTGCTTCCCTTCTGACCTTCCTCCAGCGTACCAGTGAGCCGCCTTCTGTCAGCACTTCTCCAGTCTGAGCACAACGGCGCTCCTTGGTGCCTTCGGCTCTTGTTGGCTATATTCACAATGGATTTAGGGAAAAAAGTGTATCATATGGAGAGAAAAATGTGGTTGGTATATGAACTAAAATATGCAACTGCAAATGTTTGTGCTGTTACTCAAATAAACTGAATATTTATAATGGGTTTTAATTTTCACAGTATTCCATGTGTTATTCTGATATTTCTCCGTTCATTTTCTGTTTCATGTTGTCATATATTTATAAACTGAAACTGTCACAATTCATTCTATTCTCCCACCTCCCCAAATTCATAAATACTTTAAAAATAAAGGTTCTCGACATGAATTTAGCAAAATTTCCAACAACAAAAAAGTTTGTTGATTTTACTGTTAAAATTAAATTATATATACACAAATATTTGTGTGGGCAAAAAAAAAATTGAGCAAAAACATAAGAAAAAAATGCATCAAAATTGAACATTGTTAAAAAATCAGACAGAGATAACTGGGAAAATGACAACATTTTGACGTAACTTAAGTTGCGCTATTTCTCTCTTAATGATCGACTGATATGTGCGGTATGAAATAATGAGGAAACATGCTGTTTATGCATTGACACGTTAGTTTCAATAAAATGGAAAATATCCATTTTTTTCAAACACAGGGGGTTATTCACTAAAGTCCAAATTGTTGCGTATAGGTGCGAATTCACCAGATAGAGACAGTCGCAATAGGCTCCTACTGTCGCAATCGCATCTTTATAATGAGAATATTGTCGCAGTCATGAGTTTATTATGGGAAAATTGTCACAATCTTAACTTTAAAAAATTGTTGCGACTTTACAATGGGGAAATTGTCACTATGTTTACTATGGGAATCAGCTGTTTGCGAATTCGACAATCGAATTCACACTTTAGAGTATAACCCCCAAAATCTTTACCATTTAGATTTGAAATCCCTTCTCTATGATGAATACTTAAGGTTAAATAATATTTTAGGTGATTAGTTCTGTTACTGATCTCTTGTCTAACCCTACATGTTTATTTAGCATTCTAAAAATAGTATAATAACACAAGCTTTTTTTTTAAATTGTATCTTTGCTTTTTAAAAATGTACCACCGAATCTAGTCTTTTATTAAGACTGTATGGATAATGTTTTGTGTCAGATAGCCAGAGCAAGTCCAATGGAATAATCCCACCTAATAATACAAATACACAGAGTACCCTTTGGTCATATTTTTAAACTGAAAGAAATATATTTTAAAATATTATAAAAGTGATTTTTTTTTAAACATTTAAATAGGATTTATTTTCCCTTTAATGGCTGGGCTGGTCCAGTGTTAATCGATTAAAGGTAATTTGATAGAGACTGTACTTGGACAGTTAATAAGAAGTCCAGTATAGTCTAATGACACAACGAGCAATATTACTTATGTTGTAGGAGGGGGCAACAAAAACCCTAAGGAAAGAGAGACTGTTTTCTCTCAGCTCTGCAGTGTGTGATGGAAAAAGACAAGGGAAAGGCCCTAGGAAGGAGGGGGATAGTAAGCCACAAGCCCTTAGCCGGCACCAGACCCCTCCAAAGACAAGAGAAAGGGATTGGGGAGGAGGGATTGGGGAGGAGGGGGGGACGGGGGACGGACTGTAAGTATATGATTAGGAGAATGGAGAAGGAGTAGAGAATCCTGTGATATTATTATCACACACTAATCCCACTTTCCCCTGGTCCCTTTGGACATTAGCACTGAAATACCATCTTCGGAATCTATGGCATTTAACTCTTTCTAAGCTCATTTTGACCTGACGCATTATTGCGATATTGTTTCTAATGGGCTGGAATTATGTAGATAGAGGTCTTTATGAAATGCATGGGATTTGGCCATAAATTGGCATGGTTTGTTGGAGAAAATTTATCGTATGGTATGTAATAATGTCAAATAGTGTATACCCAAGCCCACTGCACATGAAATCCTGAATACGCATAATTATTATAATTAATTTTAGTAAGTATTATAATCCAGTTATGTATTTGGCACCCCTATTCTATAAATATAGGTTACCCACTTACGGTTAGGGTGTATTTTTAATAGTTTGGTCATAACATGGTTAAGCCAAACTGACTGCTTTGTTTTGGGGAACTTTAGAGTTTCTTTGGAGAAAATATATTTGATTAACAAATCCAGAGACTCTGGATGAAACCTGGAAATCACTACACCTTGTAGGTGCTCTGAGAAACAGTAGTGTACCCAAGCACTGTTGGACCCTGGTGCAAAATGTGAACCAAGCGCCCTCTCCACCATGAATCTAAAAATAAATAACTTACTGAGATCCAAGAGGGTGCTGGGTACGGAGGCTATGGGGGTCTTCAGGAGAAGTGGTCCCATTTACAGTCCCTGTCACTACACCCCTGCAGAAAAGCTACCTAGTAGGATTCTCCAGAGATATTTCCAATGATAGGGCTTACATAAGACGCAATTGTTTAAATTTTTTGTAGAAAAGGGGTCAGTTAGAGAAGCAATATGGAGAGTTCAAAGTCCTACCAATAAGAATGCCACCTACAGTCATCAAGGGCTGCTGAACTTCTATAGACCCCTTTAGTCATTAACAATGGATTAACAACTTTGGGATCAGTTGGCATTTAAATTTCAGCTACTATAATGTCTCCATGCTGAACCATTATCTCTTTTCATGAAAGATGAATAAGATCAAATTTGCCAGGACTGGATCAACATTTCTGCATTAAAAGTAAAATATTTTCACTTTTTATTTAGAACCTTGAATAAAAACACAAGGCATTTACTCCCTAACCTATTTGCTACTTGAATTGGTGTCTTAATTTAGAGCAACCAATCAGTGATTAGCTTTGATCAGTTTGGAGTAATTTCACAAAACCCTGAATGGTTTCTATGGACCACATCATCTTAAAGATAGCACCTAAGTTTAGTTAATTAATCAAGTGAAAAATTCCGAATGGTGGAAAACCCAATCAGTGCAACCATGGTAAGTATGATATGCAGAACACAAAGGAGAAAGATACTTTTCTATTTTGTGTTCAATATTTGATAACATGTCCTGAGAGCACCCCAGCCCTCACCAAATAGAGTATACTCAATACTGTATGAAAATTGTGTGCTCTATATACAATTCATGTTTTTAAGTATGGAATAAAGTGCATGCATTCAAATCAGGGCCGTTTTTAGCTATGGGTGCTGTGGGCAACTGCCCAGGGCGCAATATATTTGAGGGTGTGGTGGTGGTCTGGGGATGCGGCTGCTGCTGGTGGTGGTCCGGGGGTGGGGAGGCTGCTGGTAGTGGTGGTCCGGGGGTGGGGCGGCTGCTGATGCTTCTGGTGGTGGCAGTCCGGGGGGGGGGGGGGGGGGGGGGGGGGGGGGGGGGGGGGGGGTCAAGAGGTGGTTTGCTCAGGGCTTAAATTTAGCCAGAACTGCCTCTGATTCAAATGATTATCATGACATTAATTATGTTCTAATTCAGGTAACCGATAGCCACCTCTTCCCCATGGAAAAGACTCTGGAGATTGTTGTCTAAAGTCCAAATTCAATTGTTGAATTCAGCGGATTCCCATAGCAAATCCGCGACTGCGACAATTCTCCCATTGTAAAGTCGTGACAGCAACACTATTTCCATAGTAAAGTATATTCTCATTATAAAGACGCGACTGCGACAGTAGCAGCCTATTGCGACTGTCTTTAGATGGCGAATTCAAACCTTTACGCAACAGTTCGGACTTTAGAGAATAACCCCCTCTGACTGCTACTAACCAGTCAGACGCACTTTAGCAATACATCCATTACAAAGCAACTGATTTGTTAAATTCCACCGCATTCATTTTTACTGACAGATTTATTCAAATGCTAACAAGATTAACAAGTGTTAGCTGGTCCTGAGCATTGTCATTCCACTAGGGATTTTGCATGTTGGCATTATAATCTGTTTGATATATTACCTTTGTGTATAATATTCAGCCATGTGGAGAGATCTGTATTATAGTCTGAACATAAATGGCCTGTCCTTGCCATCATTCTCCAATAAAGATTTTCCACCTACTGCTATTACTCATAAAAAAGCAGAGTGAAGCGAGAAGTGTTCCTCTCCATCACTGGTATGATATGTAATGAACAATACAGATTATGGGCGTGGGAACCCTGTAGCTGCTGTAAATCCTATATAAACTATATGGGAAAGTTTTAGTTTAGCATATCTGTAGATTTGTATGTTTGTGATCTCTGCTTTAAAGGTTAAACGTCACAGCTGTTTTGTTCTTCTGTCCTCTTTTGTTTTTTTA
The DNA here is from genome assembly GCA_019650415.1 of Pipa parva. Taxonomy (NCBI): domain Eukaryota; kingdom Metazoa; phylum Chordata; class Amphibia; order Anura; family Pipidae; genus Pipa; species Pipa parva. The sequence goes on from WMED01005681.1 coordinate 11,473, forward strand.
AAAAAAAGGTTTTGTTTGTACCTTGAAACTATACACATACATACCAGCATTCTCTTATAAAGAGAGATACTTATAAAATATACCTATTGCTGGTAGGAATAGATTCGAGTACAACCTGGCTCACTGTATATTTTAAATGTCTCCTTCATTAAAGGGGTATGTATACAAGCATGGTATAAAAATCACCCCATTGTTTTCCTCAGTGCAGCTTGGTAAGCTTATCAAATAGATAATGATACTATAGTCATAACAAGGGGAGCATTTTCATGTGTCAGTGAGAAAAAAGTCCAGATCAGTAAAAGTCCTAGACCACACGCACCAAAAAAAATGATCCCTGCAGCATTTGTGACTGTGTTAAACTGGAAATAACTTCATTCTGGAAAAAACTCTCTTTTCAGCTGAAATTCTTTTTACCATTTGGAATTAATGGTCCGGCATGTGAAAAATGTCTCGAAAACACATTGCAAATATTTAAAGAAAAGAACTTTTCCAAGGCTTTTGGCCCTGTTTGCGAGTGGCACGTCTTCAGCACTAGAAATGAAAGACAATCAATTGAAAAATGGAAGATCTCGATACAACAATATTTCTTTGTTTTGCACCCTAGAATGAGCAAAGACGTTTTTCAGTGATTCAGAGGGGGTTATTCACTAAGGTGCGAATTTGACTGTCGAATTCTCAAACAGTGGATTCCCATAGTAAATCCGCTACAATTTTCCCATAATAAAGTCACGACTGTGACAATATTCTCATTATAAAGACGTTACTGCGACAGTAGCAGCTTATTGCGACTGTCTTTATCTGAAGAAATCGCAATTCGGAATTTAGTGAATAACACCCCTAGGGTCAGCTTGGCCATATACACTAAAAAAACTCCTGCCAATCACAGAAGGAGGCTGAAAAAAGGTGTCTAGGTCTATATAGGTCCTATAGTCATTAGGTTATGCCACATTTAAATGGATAATAAACAATATGTTTACATTTTGTATTTGAATTTTTCTCAGTAATTCGTTTTTATTAAATAAAAGTATCTGTCGCATGCAGAAAATTACATTTCTGTTACAGAAAAAAAAAATCAAAGAAATGAATTTACAAATATCTTAGATCAACAATAAAATAGTTTTGTCGAGTAGGTGGTCAGGAAACCCAAGCAGACCCAGCTAATGAGAGCCACTGCGTTTAATGCAGTCATATTTAACAACCAGGGTGCCATGCAGATAATAGGCTTGTGCTTCATGTTAAAAACACTGTTTCTGATCAAGGGTCGCTTTGATCTTTGACCTTTGCTGTGTAAATCCCAACCTTTTCAAAGCAGAAGGGTCATAAGGGATAGTGCTGCTGGATCTATCAGACACCAGGCAGGTACAGTACATTGTTCAGCAGAAGCACACAGATCAGTACAAAGCAGGGAAATGTTTGACAGAAGGGATATGAATTCCAAACACACTAGCACTGAGCAAGCATTGCATGCATACTTCTCTGCTGCTTGGAAATCCATCATATTATGGAGAAACACTATCAATTACAAGATACAAACTGTCTCATAGTTCCACTACCTGCTGCTGACCCTTCTTTCCAAAATGAAGGGGGCAGTATGATCTGTGGTTCATCAAGAAGTCCGATTAACCCTTTTGGGATTATGAATCAACAAAAAAAAAATTATTTGCTCGTCTTACTCTAGTGCAAGGGCAGAACTATGCCCAGGAAGTCTAGTGTGTCAACACGGGGGCCCAGAGAGCTGGTGGATGGCATTATGGGCATTCACAGAAAAAGTTTCAAGGCTGGGCAGTTCCAGGACATGTCATGATCTCAACGCCATGTTATGTGATGATGCAGCAGGATGAGGGGTGACGCAGTATATTAGAGATGGCAGTGGTCAGATTAGACAAATATGGCAGGACAGAGAGGCGCATTGTGATGGTAGGATTAGATGTGACACTATATGGCAGTGTTATTAGAAAAGGATAATCATTGTTTGCCTTTAGGACCCCAGGATCTGGGAGATTGTGCCAATTATTATTTAGACATAGCTGATGGTCCTTTATATTATCTGCAACACCAGAATGCTTTATCCCCCAAATAAATCTGCCCCCAAAACTGGGCCTGGATATCATTCTATGCAGAAGAATGCACAATAACTATGGTGACAGAAGTATAACCAGAAAAACATGGTCCACACCCTATGGCAACCACTACAACCCCTGCACCTTAGTCATAGCATCATAGTCCAATTACATCTGCTTGGTGCCATGACATCACTGTATACATCATGCCAGGGCATCACCATGTAAAGCACAGCACAATGATGTCACTGATATAATTGGGACTAACAACAATGTACAACTAAATTAAAGCAAACAAATAGACATGGGTCAGAGATAAGCAACTAGGGAACTACATATTATCAGACTACAGCCTGCTTCCAGTATACGTACTGTGAAAGACTGGACAGCTCCACCTTAAAGTTACACTAAAGGCTGCTTATTTTATTTGTCATCTGTCCTGGCAGTGCTACAATGCCACTGAACTTTACCTCTCTGCTGAAACAAGAGAGGGACTTTACCTATCTGTCGGGCTATTCACTAAAGTCTGAATTGTTGCGTATAGGTGCAAATTCGCCAGCTAAACACAGTCACAATAGGCTGCTACTGTTGTAGACGCATCTTTATAACGAGAATATTGTTGCAGTCGCGACTTTATTATGAGAAAATTGTCGCAATCTTAACCTTAAAAAATTGTAGCGACTTTACAATGGGGAAATTGTTGCAGATTTGCTATGGAAATCCGCTGTTTGAGAATTCGACAGTCGAATTCGCACCTTAGTGAATTACGCCCATCTGTGTACAGCAAGACAGGGGGAAAGGAGATCCCCAGCTTCAGAAAATCAGTCCATCCCATCAGTGACTCAGGGTGCAGATCTCTGCTGCTTGTGGGAAACCCACTTTCTTGATGTTACTCAGCTCTTCTATGTAGTGAAGTCCAGCACCTATGGCTTAGCAGGACGGGAGTTAAATTCACAGACCTGGAAAACCGTGAAAACTTTCACCCCTTTTTTAACATGAAAAGTGCAGTCGTCAACATATAAACACTTCCAGGGTAGCTAGCAAATAAAATTAGTATCACTGCCATTCTGAAGCCACACTGGTTGATTTGTAACTGATTTTTTTTGATTAGGCTCATTATTGTCTATGGTGTAAAACAAAATATTCCATGTGGATAATCCCATGGAAAACAATGGATACTATTTTTCCAAGACAAGCTAGAAAACATGGGTATGGGTGACCCTGATCTTAGAGCCCCTTTAATAATAAATGCAAAAATGATTTCTCGCAGTTTTCTTCTCGTAAACTTGCTGTTGAATGAGAATGGAGGAGGTTGTCTGTGTGTAGAAATAAATGAATGTTTTAAGTTGTCTGCACAAATCATTAGGCTACCAGTGAGAGAGAGAGAGAGCAGGTAAAGCACACCAGAATATAGAGTGGTGTGTGGAAACAGTCAGGTTGTGAGAGGGTAGCTAGGATTGGGAAATAGATACAGATATTAAACAGGGTAAAATAAAAGGTCATGTAGAGGGGTAAAGAGGCATATAAATGTGAATAAGAGATATTTAAAATGCAAAGAGAAATGTAAGAGATTTAAAAGGGTGCTTATAAGATTATAACATAATTGGTAGCAAGAGTTCTTAGTGAATGAGGATTTGGGGAAGGGGGGAGTAAGACTATTTATACACAGGAGTATACAGGGCCAGTTTTAGCTATGGGCGGTGTTGGCAACGGCCCAGGGTGCAATCAATTTGAGGGTGCATGATTGCCGTCCAATAAATAACAAAAAAAAAAACTCAACACTCCTGGTGTTGGTGGTCCAGAACGGCTGCTGGTGGTGGTGGTCCGGCGGGGTCAAGGAGTGGTTCGCCCAGGGCGTAAATCTAGCCAGAACCGCCTCTGGGGGTATAAAAGCACATATGTACATATGCATATTTAGCAGTAGCCTGATATATACAGTATATATATATATATATATGATAGCCTGGTCTATTTCCAACATTACTTTAGATTATGCTTTATATATGAAAACTATAATGATATTTCTTTTGGAGGCTGAGTTAAACAAGTGTGAGAAAAAAAAATATTATCCGATTGCCGCAATCCCAGACACAGGACCTGATGCTCCAAAATTTTCTTTCTGTGACCTTTTAGATTGCATCTGACCTTCCTGTGTTATGATTCACAGCGGAAACATGTGAAATATCATCAGAAAATAGGCCTGCAGTCTGGCAGTAGGATGGATGAGCTCAGGATGTAGAGTTTATTAACTCTATCATGTCAAAAATATATATTACTGTCTTCATTGTGACAGTTATATAAATAGCCTCAAAATTCATTTGAACTCCAATCATTTATTATATACATAAATAATATTATTAAAATTACAACTTTAAACATTAAAGGGGAAGCTGACCTTGAGTTTAAAAAATGTAATACCAGGTGATAATATAAGAATAATTGGAGATAAAGTTACAATAATATTATTTTTTTTTTTATATACATTGCTTTCCAGTTGTTTTGGTCAGCTATCTGGTTTGGCAAAGGATTGCTATATTGATTAGCATGACACTTATTCCTATGCAATAACTGTAAAAATATAATATTTAAAATTGAACTATTGATTCCTATTGGTTGTGCTATTATACTGTGCTGTCTGGGGCACTTCATCGATATGTAGTTATGTAGTATCCAAGGTTCCACAGGAGACAATAGGACTGGGTGGGGGTTTGTTTATCTAACAAAGTGGTTGCAACCACAAGTGTATTACCTCTTAATGCAAACACTCCTGCCCATTTATTAACTTTGTGCAACAAATGCTGTACCACTTGGTGCCCTTATTGTATTTCTATGAGGAGTAAAAAATAAATGAGCACATGAAAATTTCTGTATTAGTGGGGTGTTACACGGCATGGTACATCTGAAAATCTACCACGCCAATTCAAATGGGAGTTTTAATTTTTGGGTGTTACTGGTCCTTTAACAAATGAAAATCAAAATATGTGTAAGTATAGCTGGGAGCAATGCTTCCCTTCATATTTCCAAGACTGTGGGGGGAAATTCACACTGAGGTTCCCTGTCAGGTAGGATCTGCAGATATATAAGCCATTGTGGGACTGCAGGAGTTTCAGTTGCCCCAATAACTGCAAAGTAGAAGGTACTCTTGGCTTAGTGATAATTTTTTTAGACCTCTTAATTGCTTTGTAACTTATTAGGGTAAGATTATAGGTTTACTTTCTGCATAAAGAATTAGCAGATAGTATCATGTGCTAATATGTTGAAGTAATAGTTCTGTGGAGATATCTCTTGCTAAATAAAGTGTACAATTTCCCAGGGACCTCAACTTCTGGAGCTTCCACACACTGGACAAAAAAAAAAACTCCTTCTATGCCAAGTCACTGGTGCCTGAACCCGTCCCCCTGCCACTCTACTGCCCTACCACCAGCTTTGTTCAAGGCCTCGGCTTCCGTAAAAACAACCCCTATAAGAAATATGCATAATCTCGCAATCACCTCTTACCTTAAAGCGGCATAGAGGTCTGTGTAGCGTTGTTGCCATTGAAAGTAATGGCAACTAGTGCATGTCATTTTTATGGCGTTTTGCCAATGCAGTTAGAACACCTTGTGTGCCATTGCCCTAAAGGCTAATATCAGGTTAGCTGTTGTTATTAAAGGCAAGCAAGTGTTGTGCTTGAGCATGGCCACTTGTTAATGTAGTAGGTGAGAGGTGTAGCACTTGTGACATTAGTTAATTTAAGCAAAATAGTTCTTTAATAGTAGTCTCAAGCTTAAATGTGTGTCTTATGCTGTACATTCTGCATAAACGTGAAGTTTTCCACGAGTGTCTATTAGACAGACAGACAGACAGACAGATAGCTAGAAAGACAGATATCTAGATACGCACACACTTTATTGCATAAAAGGTGGCACCTTAAACCTTGGCCTCTTATAAAGAGACACTACAGCCTTGCACGCCACATGGAGTTTAGCAAATTCTTATGACAGGCGTTAAGCCATCCATAAATCTAGGGCTTGCTTTTACCTAGGAGAAAGTGAGTTGAAATTTTTCTTTCAAATAAATACATTTAGCGAGTGCTCCCGTAGTGTTTGGGTTTTGAGTTTCATTGGAGACACATCCATCTCTATAAAGTACACAAGAGGAAGTTAAGCTGTGACAGGGCTCGGGACCATTAAGTCCTATTCTAAACACATTGTCATCTTGCGCTACTCCGTGAACATTACGCACACTTGACAGTTCTGTCCCCTCTGTTCTCACTGAGCAGAGATGTACCTTGTGATAAGGGGTTTCCAATATGTCCTGTTTCCCCCCCCCCCCAAAAAAAAAAATGCTTACAAATCTGCAAATATTTCATGCAGCCTCAGAAAAGAAAATAATCAGAGATAAAAACAAGGTAGTAAATTGAAATGTGCCTTGTGTAGAAAGGTGTTTCACATAATCTCTGTTTGGCTGTTGGATTCATTCACTAGACATTGCATCATCAAAGCATGACATCACACTTGTGACCTCTACTGTGTTGAGTAGATAGGTCATTGAATTTAATGATAATTCCATGGTAATAGTGATATATAACCATACTTTATCTAACCACTGTGTAGATATCAAGAAATCAAAGACAACGCTTTCGGGGGGAAGCAGCCTCCCTTCATCCGGGAAAGGAGGCTTCTGTTTCCTGAAACGTTATTTTTGTTTTCTTGATATCTACACAGTGGTTGAGTAAAGTATGGTTATATATCACTATTTCACTGTGTGCATCTCTCTATTTTTTTCTTTTGGATGTTATGCAATTGATACTACCAAGTGTCCAGAGAAGTTAGCACCACGGTACTACAGCATATTAATCGGATGTGCATTCCTTTTAATATACTAATTCCATGGTAATCTACAGCATTAGAAAGAGTTTTGCAGTGGATTTGCTCCCTGGAAATATACAGACTCAGGAGTGTAAATATATAGGGGTCACTGCAGTTGTGATTGTAACTGGGTCTGAGCCCCCAGAGAGCCTGGATTCTCTGCTACACCCACAGGCAGGCCTAGAGCATCTTTGCCAAGAACCACCTCCTTCTCTTACTTTGGTCCAGTGGAGGTTCAGGAGGGGGTGGTGCTGAAGAAGGGAGTCGATGGCGCTGCGGAGGGGAGGTACGGTACTGCATAAACCCAACGAATGAGCATCCACATAGAAGTTCTTAAAGAAACAGTCCATCCTCAAACAGCTATTTGTCCATTATATTGCCACTATTAAATATGTTATTTTTGCAATGTACTTTATTTTTTCAGTTTTTAATTTGCAGCCAATTCATTATAGAATCCCCTTGTCTCTAAACTATTTCCTCTTTGGCTAATAATTATTATATTTTGTGACACTGACTTGGTCCACAGTTTTGTGATTTCTAAAAAAAAACAGAAGGAAGTAGGTGAGCGGCAGAATTGGGATGTTACACACCTGCAGAATTCTGATTGGTTACTCAGTAGCAGCTCTGTGAGGTTACGCACTTGCAGGATTCTGATTGGTTACTCAGCAGCAGCTCTGTGAGGTTACACATCTGCAGGATTCTGATTGGTTACTTAGCAGCAGCTCTGTGAGGTTGCACACCTGCAGGATTCTGATTGGTTACTCAGCAGCAGCTCTGAGAGGTTACACATCCGCAGGATTCTGATTGGTTACTCAGCAGCAGCTCTGTGAGGTTACACATCTGCAGGATTCT
>WMED01005682.1:0-19233 GCA_019650415.1 Pipa parva
TGAGAGGTGCTGACACCCACATCGCCCATAGCCAAACTCACCTCCTCCAGCATTCCAGTGCTGCACCTCCTCTGAGGTGCCACTCCACGATGAGGTAAGTGGAATGCGACAGCCCTCCTTGGCTGCTTTGGGTCTTCTCAGCTCTATTCGGCAAGCCGGGAAAACCCAAAGCAGCCAAGGAGCGCCGTCGCATTCCACTTACCTCATTGTGGAGCGGCGCTCAGAGGAGGAGCGTCACTGGAACACTGGAGGAGGTGAGTGGGGGATGTCGGATGGGGGACACCAGGCAGAGGGCGCCAGTTGTTGGGGGGGGCGGGGAGGGGGGTCAAGGGGGGTTCAGCCAGGATGCCCATAGGGCCAGGACCGCCCCTGACAGTAATATCTGTCAGATCACTGTTAGCAGGGACGGAGACCATATCATTAGCAATCAGCTAAAAGCCAGGTAATGATGCTGATTGCTAATGATACAGTCTCTGTCCCTGCTAACAGTGATCTGACAGCGATCACTGTTAGCAGGGACAGAGGCCGCATCATTAGATATTGGCATCATTAGCTGGCTCATCAGAGAGAGATTGATACGATCTCTCTGATGAGCCGGGTAATGATACCGATCAACCAGTGTGTCGCGAAACCCCTGGGTTGTCCTTGCGCAACCCTTGGGTTCCGCGGAACCCCGGTTGAAAATCACTGCCCTACAGAATCGGCGCGGCACTCCTACTTTCCAGTACATATTCCAGTAACAAGACTTGTGGACCAGAGAGCCAGCAGCTGACCCAATGTTCCATTTTAAATAAGACTGTGATTGTTTTGCATTGTTTTAAATTATTTTGCTCTGTTTATGACCACACCCATAGCGTGAGTGTTCACCTATCAAATATCCTTAGATGTACCAAGAAGTTTGCATCTGTCTCACTGAGGTAGTGGTCCAACCTTAACCCTAACTCCCTGACAGGCAGTGTTTAGGAGTTATTTGGATCTGATACAAAGAAAAGTAAAAGCAGGCCCGTTGAGGTGGCTTGACGGGAGCCCAGTATTAAAGTTTCTTACTTTATCTGTTTAATGTATTTATTAGGTTAGAACTTTAAAAAAGGTCCTCTATATGTTTCATTGAAAGCAATTAGACTCCATTTAAATGAAAACTATTTTTTTTCCTCGGAGTAATAATGCACTGTAATGGACTAGTAACACTAAGAAAACTTTTGGATTGGCATTGCAGTGATTCCTACAGTTGTCTTTTACCTGCTGTTACTGGCTGTCTTATGTAAATTAGAAACTACTGTAGATTAGAAATGTATTCATACACTTTGACCACTAGGAGGCAGCACAAGATATTTAAATTAAAAAAAAAAATCACCTCTAAAACTACACTGTTTCACAGATTTATGTGCATTTATACCTTCTATAAATTTGTACTTCTAACATTTCTGATAACTTTGTATTCAAACATTGATCAGTTATTTTACATTGATCAAATTAGGCAGATTTTTCCAAATACCTGAATATTGTTAATTGCTTGAGTGATACTCATTCATTATAAGGGCAATAAATATACCCAAACAATTGGGCAAACTTTTTGAGTGTTTTTGCCCACCTTAACCAAACCATGAACACCAATCTTGTGTATTTGTGAAACTCTTACAAGACTTGTTACAGGCTATAAGCAGAGAAACCAGACTGCAACAATGCAAGAGTCTTAAAATTTTAGAGAAACTACACCCTAGGTCAAAGATTCTGTACAAGGAGATAGTATTAATTATAATTCTTATGTACAGTAGGTATAATAGCAGAACAATAAAAGTAACAAAATAAAACATTTTTTGTAATACATTGTTTTTTATCATCATAAGTTAAATAAAGGAAAGGGTTTTAGAGAATCCCCCCCCCCCCTTCTGACTTCAAGAGGGACCCCATAGCAATACAAAGTTCTATTCTCTTCTAGTCCCCCCACAATGTAACAAAGTGACATCCAAAAAGACACCCAAGCTCTTCAACTGTATTATATCAGGGGAAAAACTCTTATATTGCAGAGTGAAAATTGCATGACATTTTAGGTGGCCCAGCTCATCAGCCACCTGTTGAAGGAGGACTGCACCACCCAAAACATTGTATCATTTTCATTCTGCAATAAAAAAAAATTTCAGTCTGATTTAATACAGCTGAGTAGCTGGAGTGTCATCTAAACACGTCTCCTTAGAAATCACACAAATCATTTAAATTTGAACGAAGACCTATCAGAACACAGATCATCCCCTTACCCAGATCCAAAGCTTGAGCAAGGTCCCAGAATTTTTGAATAATCCCTGACCAATCTTCAGTAACAATGTGATGACTGTATCCATTTCAGGGTGTGTCTTGGACATTCATAATACTTTACATGTTTAGTTAAATTTAGTGAAGAGCAAACTACATTTATCTTGTTTTTAACAGATATTCACCTTAACTTCATTTTCTTACAGCTGTCCAGCAGAAATTGTAATGATGTAATTCCACTCTGCAAGCTCTTGCAGTAAAATATTCATAGGAGTTGCTTCCTCGCTATCTGCTAGACCAGCGTTTCCCAAACTTATTTTTCCATGGCCCAGTTATTTTTGTGCTTATCCTTCGTGACCCACTAATTTTTTTTGCATACCCTGGTGTGTGTGTACAAGAAAACATCTAGTCATTGCTAATGAGGATTCGCTCACGGCACCGCTCATGAATATTCATGAGCCGGCTACTTCATGATGCAACACGCATTGTACGCCTTAAAACTAGTAAGGCTTACTAGTTTTAAGGCGTACAATGCGTGTTGCGTCATGAAGTAGCCGTCTCATGAATATTCATGAGCGGTGCCGTGCGCAAAGTCCATTACTAGTTTTCAGTCATGAAAACCCATACGCGCTTTCATGGCCCGGTACCGGGTCGCGACCCACCATTTGGGAAACGCTTTGCTAGACAAAATGGTACATATTAGTCACAGACCTCAGTAAAACAGTGCGTACTTGTGACCAGACAATAGTGTAAAGTGGCACATTGGTTGCTTGGCTGTACTGAACAATTTTGTTATTGGATGACTCAGTTTGTAGGCTGTATGCTGACCTGTCAGTAGACAAAATGCTGCTTGGGTCTATATCTGGTAAGGCAAGTTCTGAATTTTATATGAAGCCACACATAGCAGTGTCATTGGGATAATGCGTACGGCAACATACACAGCAGGAACCAACAGCTAATTCCCTGGGAGCCTGCACAGAGAAACTGGAAAATTTGGTTTCAGTAAAATAGCCGATCTAATGTAGGCCTTAGTATAAAGTCTTGATCTATAAAGCGTGACACGTAGTCTCATTGCATATTTTTTTTAACAGGGGCCATTCCTTTCTCAGCAAGTTTATTCCTCATGGACATCAGCTTAGAAAGAATCTGGCAAGGGCCCGATGTTCGCTTAACTCCATTTCAGCATTTTATAAATGGCTGTCTGGCAGCAGGAGTAGCGCAGACTTTGTCTTTCCCTTTTGAAACTGTAAAGAGAAAAATGCAGGTAAGGATATTTCTGTTATTATTGCCTGATACATAAAATTATTTTGTTGCCCCTCTTATTTTCATTTCTAAAGTCTAGAAGCATTTATTATGTGGTATAGGCTTCAAAAAACAACTATGCTTTCTGTCTCTGCTAAACAGAGATCTTGTTAGAATATGGATAATAAGCTCTAGAGATTCTACTTCTAGCACAGCCATGTCCAAGTCTAATATTCCTTTGCTCAGGACCAGCAGAAAATGCACTGCACACAGTGTATTTCAGTTTTATGGTTAACAAATGTCTCTAAATCTGATTCAATATGCATTATACTTTACTGAATAATTGGGTTTAAGGTAACACATTGAATACTAATAAAAATTTTACCAAAGGGGCCATCACCTATACAATTCCAGATCTCTTTTTTTTGTTACTGATTACTGCACATATTAGTTCACAATATTTATTGGCCACTAGATGGCCATCTACGAAAATAAAGACCGCATTGATGGCAGATGTAGATGGATAAATTGAATGATAAGATTTTATTTTAGCATTTGTCACATGTGATGATTTGTGGCTGCCAAAATAGGTTTTGTTCTTTTCTATGGGTCTTACTCAAGCTTTTAATTGTAGTCACATGTGACATTCCCCATAGGATATACAATTTAGTTTTGACATCTACCAGCATTTGATTTAACATTTACCTAATGGCCCTTTCAAACATATAGTACTAGAATAGAAAGCTTTAGAACTTCACTGGTGTCCTGCTTGCTGGTGTGAACCTAGCCTCATTCTTTTTTGTTCATAGTTCTTTATGCTGCAAACCCTTTTATTGCAGTCATAAATGAATGCCACTATGCTTGTATAAGGCTACCTACAATGACATGATCCACTATCTTGCACAATTCCGTTCATTCAGTGTTGGGGAGATTGCATATGGGACGTTTTTCCTATCTCTGTGGCCAATTTTTGTGATCAGAATGTTAAAATATATTCTCTATGATGGCTGAATACTATTCATTTCCATGGTCATAGCACGTTGTAATTTCCACCTGCAATTGAGAAGTTATACCATATTACTTTCCATGCTATTTTTCTTTATAAAAAAAAAAAAAAAACTCGGCTACAGTTGGAGTTTGCATAAACTGAAATTTGAAGTTACAGTATTAATGAATTGTAATCTGTATTCACTCTTGCCTTTTTAAAGGGACAGCAAAACAAAAAAAAAAAGAATTATACACGTATACAAACTGAATACGTTGGTAAATAACGATAATGCGTGATTTCTCTGTACCATAAATTGGTTGTGGTTAAGCCCAGGGTAAAAAATATAAGGTTTCCATGGACTTCTCCCTTAGGGGGTTTTTCACTAAAGTCCAGATTGTTGCGTACAGGTGTGAATTCGCCAGCTAAAGACATTCACAATAGACTGCTACTGTCGCAGTCACATTTTTATAATGAGAATATTGTCACAGTCTCGATTTTATTATAGGAAAATTGTCGCACTCCCAACTTTAAAATTATCACAGTCGCGACTTTACAATGTGAGAATTGTCGCGGATGTGCTATGGGAATCTGCTGTTTGAGAATTCGACAATCAAATTCTCACTTTTGTGAATAAGCCCCTTAATCTTTATATGTAGGTGTGATCTTTTCTGCAAGGGCATTCCTGTGTGGTAAACCCCAGATTTTCTCTAACCATTGACAGCTGGACAGTAACGGTAGGTGGAAATGTGACCAGGAACAAAAGACTGGAACTCAGAAAAAATCAGAATAGATGAAATATATTGCACAAGAGCCACAGTTTCAGAGAAAATTCATCTTAGCTGAGCAACAGTAGATAAACTGTAAACCAGGGCAGGAAACACAGATGAAGAGCATAAATGAAGCTTGGCACTGGGGACATAGTATTGGAACAATAGACCTAAAGTTGACACACTGGAAACCCTGCAGAGCAGAAACAGCTGAAGACAGAGGGGGTAATTCACGATAGTGTGAAGGGATTCTAGTCTCGGCAAGGCAACTCTTTTGGTCTCGCCGAGACTGAAATCACGTGGACATCAGCGAGCGCATATCAGTCAGTGCAAAGTGAGGAGAAGACTACGCACTTCACTTCGCACTATTGTGAATTACCTCCAGAATGTAGATACCTGGGGGCCAGCAGTACAATCAACAAGCAGGAAGCAGTTGACATCCAGGTGGTCAAATCCACTTTATTATCTTAGCAATAGACAGGCAGGTACTGAAAAGCATCATTTGCTTCCATAAGCTGGCATCTTGAAAATGCATTTAGTTTCACTTTGTATTGGACCAAATCATGGATATGTTTTGTATTGTCTAAATCTCAGTTGAAAATAATAGTAGTGCTTGGTTATATGAAAAGAAAAGAGGTCTGCAACAGCAAGGTTAAATCTTCTTAAGAACTATAGCGTTTAGGGCCAGTTTAAGCAAATCAGCTTTTTGGCTTTGTAGAAAATCTTTTTAAACATTATAGATAGGAGTTACTGAGATGACCATTCAAAAGTACAACTTTTAATTTGTCGTGGTATTGATTCTTTAAGTTTTAAGGGCTGTGATTTTCAATTCATTGTGAAATAAGTCATCAGTACAAACAAGGCACATAAAAAGTGTTTAAGGTCAGCTAATTGACAACTTTTTCTGACACATTGTAGCAAACTGTTTACAAGTGCTGTTCTTCGAAAATAGGTTTGAGGTTTCATAGCTGCTGCTACTGGGTCATGTGAGTATGTGAGCAATTTTGGCCAGTGGCCAGCAGGGAATTATCAGATCCTATGATGATACTGTCTACAGAGTTCCACTGGATTTCATTCAAGTATGACCATCTTTGCAAGAAAGTCAGAAGACTTGTGTCACTGACATATAGGATTTGATGGTATTGTAAAACAATTCATGTACATAAAAACAGCAATTTTTATGTTATGCTAAATATTTTTAATGCATAACACCTAGTGAATAGTTTTTTCATAACTGGTCTTGACGCAAGTTTTTCATGTTAGTCCTAGATTATCATGGTCATTTACTGACTGCTTAAGGCCAAATGATGGTGGAAGGGTTCATACTGCAGGACCTGAGTGTATGGTTACATTCCCAGCTTCACCTACTGTACACTGACACTGAGCTACAGACTCTTAATATAAACGGGGCCAGGGCTATATATACAGATGCCCACTTAGGGCACCAACATTAGGAATGTATGGTGGGGGAAGGTTACCACTGGAATGAGAGTACTTTTTTATATATACATTTTTCAATGTATATTTGTGTATATTTATATAAACTTACTACAATGCCTAAAGCATAGGTTCTTAAACCTGCACTCATGCTTACCAGCAGTGCATATTTTATGATATCCATGCATCAATTCACTTACATATCTGAGGATTTCCCATTATTTTATTGACTCAAAATCACATAATAATAATGTACTTTATGTGTAAGGTTTATTGTGCCATTTAAAAGGTGCACCAGTCCAACTTCAGTGAAGACTGATGCCTGTAAAGCTACCATGGAGATAATCTTTATAATGTTGATAATTCTTCTTGGAACATGCTCATTCTCGGTCTGCTTTTCACAGGGACCGGGCAAAACAGATTGACTAAAAAGTAAGGTTAAAATTGTCAAATAAATCGAAACTTGACTTCACATTACCAAATTCCCCTACACTGTGAAATATTATTTGACCATCTTTTAATTTGGATAGTGAGTTGAAAAAGGTGTGTCTGCATGCATAAGATATACTTAGCAGAAATAAAAAATATCCCTCCTTGCCAAGGTGAATTGGTATGTGTGTGCCACATAACACAAGGTCGCGGGACACATTTGGCCCCCGGCCTTGAGTTTGACACATGTGCTATAAGGAGAGACTGTACTATCTGAGCCAGTCAAGTTTAAGGGGGTTATTCAGTAAAGAAAGAATTCGACTGTTGAATTCTCAAACAGTGAACGTAGGGTCTAATGACTTAACTTTAGAGGGACTCCAGACTCATTTATTGTGTCATATTTGAATGTCTAGGTGAGCCAGTTTGAGGAGTTCTGCTCTATATCCCAACTTTTTTCCTTAATCTCCTTTTCCCCCATTTTACCTTATTACTTGCATTTGTACAATATATTAGGGAGCGTATAATATATATTTTAGCTGGATGGTCATATATTTGCATAGTGTCATCTTCCAGTTACATTAACAGTACTGTTAATGCAATAAATAGAAACCTACATAACAAGGCACCATGCAACTGGGACATGACTACACCAGGGACTGGGACTTGTTAAAGCCACAGTGGGCTCAAGAAATAAATCTTCCAGCGCAGATATAAAAAAAGACATTCTATAAAATGTTCAGTGCTCAATACCACATGCTGAGGGAATTTTGCTCTAGAGCCTAGTTAGTCTCTAGTTATGCTGTTAGCTGAAATTGGATTATTAACTTTGGATTTTGCTGGACTTCACATTGTATCTGCTCATTCAACTGCAGTTGCACTGAATTCTAATCAGTACAGTTAGTATAAACTATGAAATAGAAGTTTGTTTTTTTTTTACTGTAACAATAACACTTTATTAAGTATGTATTATAGATATATTATAAAATGCTTGCAAATGTTCATAAACTGTTAGTTTGAAAGGCAGTAGTGCTCCTGTTACTGTGCACTTTGTAATGTCCCACCTTATAATCATACTACAAACTAGCTGCTTATGTGTCATGTTTATTTCACAGCTGATGTAATTCCTTGCATTTTATTCTGTGTATAAGGTTTCAGTGTGTGAATAAAAAAAAAAGACTGACAAGGTTGTAAGGTTCAAGCTGCTAGATCTGATCAAAGGTAACTTTGGCTTCTTGTTTTGTTGGAGGTTGAAGGTTGTTCCCATATAACTGAAAGGATATAAATTTCAAGTGAAGCTAGAGGTCTGACAACCGGGATGAGCAAGATAGGTTAAAATAAATAGTCACTCCATATTCCACAACATGTACAGTATACAATTACTTTATGTGAAGAAGATTCCGACTGGGCCTGCAAATTTTGGCAATCAAAATTAATGGTCATTTACGTAAATTATAATGATCTGCGTGTAACCAAAATCTACTGCTGTCTATGGCCATTTCGAATAGTATGCAATTAAAGGTTCATTCTAAATTCCTACCCTGCCCTGCACCAGTTCTCTTATGGCAACGTCATCTAACAGGGAGTGATTCATTTTCTTCTCTCCTTGCCTTAGGCAAAATTACTTAGGACAATATGATAATATAGTAGTTTTAAAAAATGCCAGTCTGATTTTCATAATCTGACTGCAATTAAAGGACAACTAAAGCCTAAAAAATATTTTTACTAGAAATATTAAGCATTCTGGAAATGATGTATGTATGTATGTATGTATTTTATTATTATTATTATTATTATTATTTATAAAGCGCCACAAATTTACGCAGCGCTGTACAATTCAGCGATACAAGTACAATACAAACAAGGGAAAAGTGCATTAAACAATACAAGTAAAATATAACAAGGATACATCAAATTAAGTGCTAGGTAGTGATTGACACAAGAGGTTGGAGGTCCCTGCCCCAAGGAGCTTACAATCTAAGTATGATTGCAGAACATACCCTATGTTTAGCAGCCCTATGGGCATAATGATAATCCATGCCTATGACATTGTCAGCTCCATGGCATCATATTATTCAGAGCTAAAGGTACTCTATGTGCTATACACTGTGTTCCAGATTATTATGCAAGTGATATTTTTCTCAGATTTTCCTAAATGGTCAATGCAAATGATAGTATAATTCATGAAGTATAAGTCATGAACTATTACAGTATAAATCAAATTTTATTGAACAAACCTCCCAATGATAAAAGTATTTTTTTCATAAATAAAAAGCTCAAAATGCACTGTTTCAAATTATTATGCAGAACAGCTTTTCAAAACATTTTATAGGTTGTATAGAACCGCAAATGGTCATTCTTTGAATTTGCAGCATTAAGTGGTCACATTTATGAAAACCAAAAGCTATTTCAATCAAAAACATCTTAACAGGCAAAGTTACATATTAGCATAGGACCCCTTCTTTGATATCACCTTCACAATTTTTGCATCCATTGAACTTGTGAGTTTTTGGAGAGATTCTGCTTGAATTTCTTTGCAGGATGTCAGAATAGCTTCCCAGAGCTGCTGTTTTGATGTGAACTGCATCCCACCCTCTTAGATTCTTTGCTTGAGGATACTCCAAAGGTTTTTAATAGGACTGAGGTCAGGGGAGGATGCTGGTTATACCATGAGTTTCTCCCCTTTTATGCCCATAGCAGCCAATGACACAGAGGTAGGTATTCTTTGCAGCATGACATGGTGCATTGTCATGCATGAAGATGATTTTGTTATGGAAGGTACGGTACTTCTTTTTGTACCATGAAAGAAAATGATCAGTCAGAAAATCTACGTCGTGGCCATCCAACAAACATCCACTACTCCATCCATCTGGACTATCCAGGGTTGCATGGCATTAATCAGTGAACAAGACTGTTTGAAAATTAGTCTTCATGTATGTCTGGGCCCACTGCAACCGTTTCTGCTTTTTAGCAGTGGTTAGGGATGGCTGAATAGTAGGTTTGTGCACAACTGCAAGCCTCTGGAGGATAAAACACCTTGAGGTTCGTGGGACTCCAGAGGCATCAGCAGCTTCAAATAACTGTTTGCTGCTATTTAATGGCATTTTAGCAGCTGCTCTCTTAATCTGATGAATTTGTCTGGCAGAAACCTTCCCCATTATGCCTTTATCTGCACAAACCCATCTGTGCTCTGAATCAGCCACAAATCTCTTCACTGTACGATGATCACACTTCAATTTTCGTGAAATATCTAATGTTTTCATACCTTCTCCAAGGCACTGCACTATCTGATGCTTTTCGGAAGCAGAGATATCCTTTCTCATTCCCATATTGCTTGAAACCTGTGGCCTGCTTAATATCCTTTAATCCTTTAAATCCTTGAGCTCACCTGGCAAACTAATTATCACAGGTGTCTGAGATTAATTATAGTGATCCAGAGAGCCCTGAGACACAATATCATCTATTAGTTTTATGGAAAAATAAAAAATTTAAACTTTATGTCACTTAAATCCAATTTGCATAATAATTTGGTAGGTGTTTGCCGATTATGGACTTAGATTAATCTAACTAGAAACTTATGCTATACCACGTGTCAAACTCAAGGCCCAGAGGCCAAATACGACCCACAACCTTATGTTATATGGCCTGTGAGATCCCTTTCTGAGACACTAGATATGGCAGGTGAAGCGCATACCAATTCACCTCGGCAGTTGGTAGATTTACAGACCACTGAAGGCAGCTGGCAAGGATTGGACATGACTGATGACATTACAGTGCTAGGCAAGTAGCACTGAGCTACAGTCTTCTGCATAGCAAGATAGGAGCCTGGGTTTTAAAATCTGGGAAGCACACAGAGGCTGGAGAGTGCATTGCAGAGGTGGAAATCAGCAGGTTGTCACGAGCAGCTCCAGCTGCCTTTCAAGCCGCCTCTCTCGTGCGCATCCCTCTCCTAGGCGCACAAACTGCATCTGTGCAGCTCATGTACATTGCCGAAAGCACGCATGGTGCCAGCTCGCTCACTCCTGACACTGCACTGGCGTGTGTCTGTAGCACTTCCATTGCGCTAATGCATGGCGGGTGATTTAAATTTTGGATTGCTCCTCCACTCTGTGTCTGAGCTTCCAGCTATTTTCAGGCTCCTTATAGTTATAGTGTATCGTCTAGATAATTTCCTCATTGGATTCCTGTTTCGACTCCTTGCTTGCCTACTATTAAAATGACAGTACTCCTTGTGATCCCACTCAATCCTCACATTCTGCCAGCTACCATCTATTGGGGGGAGTGCTCGAGATCTGTGATTCATGAAGTGCCCCAGAAAGTTGTCAAATGAAATATGACTGCAACATGCAGAGGAAAAACAGCACAAAGCAATACAAATCTGGAATCCAACAGAAATAACATTATTTTCGATCACTGCATTGGAATAACTGAAATGCCCATTCAAAAGGCAAAGATTTATTTTAGGTGTTACCGAGACTTTTAAAAATGTTTATTTCTGCTGAAAAACAATGTTACTGTGTAGCACTGTTTAAAAAGATTATAATATTCCTTTAAGCTGAGGAGTTGGTAGCACACAAATACAAAAAGGTGTACATAGTTTTTAGACCACATCAGCTTACCTTTTACTGTTTCCATCCCAGGCACCTACGGGAGCATTGATCCATAATTACAGGAAATTAGAGGAGTAGTGGTGCTATATTGCTAAAGTAGATAAAATGGATCTTTGTCATGTAATAATGTTAAAGGAAAATTCACAATGGTCATTGGCAAGGACAAACAACAGGTATTGCAGCAAAAAAAATTATAATGGTAACTTACTGTGAAAAAGTAATGATAACTTTACCATTATTGTAGTTTGATAAGCATGCCTCCAAACAAATCAGATTATTCAAGTTTTGTCCAAATGTGAATTCAGATGGGTGCATAGTATATGCTCAATAAACAAGCCTTTATTTTAAATCAAGGTTGCATGGTGACTCGATGGTTAGTATTGTTGGAGTGCTGGGTACAGTTTTACACAGGGCATCATCTGCATGTAGTCTGTATGTCCTCCCCAGGCTTGCCTG
Organism: Pipa parva; assembly: GCA_019650415.1. Lineage (NCBI taxonomy): Eukaryota > Metazoa > Chordata > Amphibia > Anura > Pipidae > Pipa > Pipa parva. The sequence continues at coordinate 12,177 of WMED01005682.1, forward strand.
GGTTTCCTGTATCTTTTGATTTTATATTGCCTTTTGGTAAGGGTTTGTTTCTCTAAAAATACACCAAACTATGGGTTATTCTTTCTCTCATTTGTGATGGATGGACGGACATTCTCTTATATGTCAGCCATGATTATTTTATAGAAACTATTTTAATATTTCAATTGTTGCTGTAACCATTGTCCCTAGAATTTCTCCCCAGAAAATAACAATAGTTTACAGTTTGTGTAGAGCAGCGGTTCTCAACCTGTGGGTCGCGACCCTGGCGGGGGTTGCGAGGCCATCCCACGGGGGTCGAGAACCGCTCTGACACCCGGAAGTGCCCGCAGGAACCCTTCTTATAAGGGTTCCTGCGGGGTGACGTCGACGGCAAATGTCACCACGCGACGCGCGATGTGATGACGTTTTGGCCGAACGTCACCACGTGACGCACGTATGTGATGACGTTCGGCCGAAACGTCATCACGCGCGGTGTGGTGACGTCAGCGCCAGGGGTCGCCAGCATCAAAAGACTGAGAACCGCTGGTGTAGAGAGAAAACTTCCATCTTATCTGAAATGGCATTTCAAATATAGCTGCAACCTGTCCCTGGAATTCTGGGATCTAACAATAGTTTTAGAAATGTGTAGAGAGGAGACACCTGGCTTTATCTGTTTGATCTTATCTGAATGAATGTTTTCTGAAGAACATTCTTATTTATTTAATTAACCAAATGCTAGTGTTCAATTGTTTTAGAGAAAATATTCTGACCCATGTGGGACTGTACATTCTTCCATTGTTAGATAAGAGTGTGATTGTCAAGCAATAGAACTAGATTAATTCCAAGGAGAAACGTCTTTAATGCTAGGTTCACACGAGCGTATGATGCTCAGAGCATCATACACTCGTGTGAAGAAAAAAAAAAAAGAAAAGTACGCCGAGCGTATTTTTCTATTGAACTTACCAGCAACAGTGTGAATGCTCCCTTGGCGTTCACATCGCTTCCTGTGTGTCGCATTTTGGGCGCGTACGATGTGCATATGCTTGGTCCGGAACACTGTGTGTCGCATTTTGGCAGGTGTATTATACGCTGCTCCCAAAATGCATCCACACAGGAAGTGATGTGAACACCAAAGGAGTGTTCGCACTGTCATTGGTAAGTTCAAAAGAAAAATACGCTTGGCGTATTTTTTTTTTCACACTAGCGTATTATGCGCTGAGCATAATACGCTCATGTGCACCTAGCCTTAAGTTTGATTTGAAACTGCACTAGAAACAGTGAAGTTGGTCGGTTTGCGACCACACCTTGTAGACTTTGATAAGCCAATTTATGAGGGACATGCAATTCTATAAAATGATTAGGAAAGCAGTATCCACTGCTATTGTTGGTCTTATTTTTAGACCAAAATAAGAGATAATTATTCTGTGTGTGGGGCCAAAAAATGCCTGTAACAGGAAGCATACATTTGTGATCGTGTGGATCAAGTGGCTCATCACAGGATATGCTGGTAAATTCTGTCTGTCATTGGCATTTGTATGCAGATGCCAACAGTCTTCATCATGGAGTGAAGATGAAAAAATGCAGAAAGCTAAAAGTACATTCCCAGTGTAGTAAAATTGTAACCATTTAACCATGTGAAATAATGCCCAAGGCAGCTAGCTATAAAATCTCTTTATCCTTCCATTTTTAAACCAGAATTGCCAGTTTAGGGTGGAGTAACCACAGAAAGGAGATATCTTTGTAATCCCACACATGCCGGTGTCCATTCCTGATTTTTATTCTGATTAGTTCATTAGCTTTAACTTGTTGGCAGAAATGTATGTGTTTTTAGTGATTACACTGTTAAATTTATCTGTACCAATTCAGTTTTGCAAAAAGGATTTGGCAATATGCATGCATCTTAACTGATTTCATAAGAAAGTGGATTTTGTGTGTTCACTTGTTAAAAGCATTGGTCCAGTCTCCACCAATTATTTGTCATTATAATGTGCACTTTCAAATAAATGATTTTTGAAATATATAATATTTACTTATTTTTCGAGGTTTTACATTTACAGTGGAAATGCCCTCTTCTCTCAAATACCTCATCTTCAGCTGATCTTTTTGGAATTGTATGCCACTAACCTGATCCACAGATTTGAGGATTCTAAAATAATCAATGAGAAAGAAGCAGATGTGCAGCAGCTCTAAGAGACTGCACTCCTGAAAAATTCTTGGTCTTGTTGACTAAAGACCAAATAGTCACGTAGAGCTCTGAATTCACATCTATTTGCCAGTTCCCCATGTTCTCTTATTGACTAAACTTTGCGAAGTGGCAAATATGTGACCAATTTGGGCGTTTTACAATAGTTGCGAACTTATATAGCTCTTCACATCACTTTGCATGCGCGTGCACAGACACTTCTACTACTGACCAAGTGGCGGAGTGTGTCTAATGCGTTAATGAGACTAGGAGAACTGCTCTGAATTCACCTGTTTCACTTTTCCATTTCAAAGTGGCTAATTGGGTGGTTGATGGAAGGGCCTCCAGTGTTGCATAAGGCAGCTATTCATTCAAAAGTGACAATGGCGACTGCGACTAAATGACAAAATGACCTAGGGACAAAGTGACATTGAAATAGAATATTTTCAGAATACAGTTAGTGAGATATGGTGAGACTGACATCACTGCCCTTCACTTGTCGAATTTTCCTCATTCCGCATGACTTCTCATCCTACTTTTATCTGACAGACTACGCCACACTATGCATCTGACAGTGTTAGCTGCTGTCCGCCTATTCGACAAGTCTATTCTCCACTTAGTACAGAGCATAGAATTTGTGACTATTTTGCAGATGTGACTTGAACTGTAGCGAGGTGAATTTGGACTTTAGTCAGTGAGGCCCTCTGATTGGATACTCAGAATTCTAAAATTTTTCAATGAAATACCAGGCTCAAGATTCAAACCTGAACTGCTGAAGTGGAAATACAGTATGTGCTAGAGCAGAGGTGGTGAACCTTTTTGGCACAGAGTGCTAAAGAGTGACGTTATCGCACCTGCATCGGGGAAGAGCTCTGCTGCGGCTATCCTATCGGCGAGTGAGCGCTCCTTCAGAAAACTGTCAGGTTGAGTCTGCGGCCTGCACTGAAGGAGCGCTCGCTCACTGGAGGGATCGAGAATAGCAGCGGTGGTGATGGTGTGCCATAGGTGTTAGGGAGAAGTGGCTGCAGTAAGTAACTAATTTAAAAAGAATGGAAATTTAGTAAATATTATGTACTGCAAAAAATTTAATTGAGCAGTGACTAATGAACAGGCAAATGACTGTTGGTGACTAAACTGTTCATTTAAAGAGATTAGGTGGCAACCCTAATTAGGTACCACCCTTTCTTCCATTTTGCAGTGGCTACTATTGCACATTACAATAATATAATATTCACATTTAGATTGGGATGGCAGATAGAAGCCCAGCAAAGTTGACAGTGTTTTGTATGTATAGCCACAATACCATATATAGCCCTGGGCTTCCTGTATACATAACAAACCCAAAGCAAAAAAAGTCCATATGGATCAGGTATACAAGCATGCACTATAGAAGCATGTTGTGAATTTACTGAAATGGGTATAACGTAATGAACTTTAATACTTCAGTAAAATCAGTTTCAGAGTTTTTGTCATCTCAAACCATTTTGGGTCAGGATGTATCTGCCAAATTATTAATTTTTGGAATGCAGACCAGCTTTCTATATATTCTGTAGTTAGGGGTTCTGTTTACATTATATAAACTACTATTAAGTATAAATAAAATGTAATGAAAGAAACTAAATGGATTTTCCCTAGATAGTTTATGCAATCGTACAAAAGATTCAGAAAGCCAAGTTCTTTTAATTGACCATGCCCCATTTTCTTTAACAGGCACAAAGCCAGCTTCTTCCACACTGTGGTGGAGTTGATGTCCATTTCAGTGGAGTGCTGGATTGCTTTAGGCAAATTGTGAAGGTGAAGGGAGTGCAAAGTCTATGGAATGGACTTGCTGCAAACCTATTAAAGGTAAGTGTAGTATGTGTGCCTCAAGCTTTTTTACTTTGTACAAGACTGAACATGAGAAGCAAGATGTGTGTGGAACTCCAGCAGCAGGTCCTAATAAAATGCCGAAAAGATCACATCTGCTGACCAACTACTTTTACAGCTGTTAGAAACCCCCCCTCTCCCCCCCCCTTTTTTTTTTTTAACAAAAGTGCATTTCAAGGTTGGCTGATGCCCCCCTTTATTAGGTGTATAACCAAGTAATTGCATCACAGACTTTTTATACTATAACTATACTAAAAATAAATTCAATAGATTTCTAGATTAGAGTTTTTCTCAGACCACCTTTATTTATCACTTTAACGTACTCTAATATCTGTTACTGTATTTGTATTTGCAACACCTGATGACTGTTCTAAAGAAAAAAAAAGTCTTGCTAATGATGTTTCTTTGAATCTATATTTTCCATTCACTTTTAGCTTGCTCCGGTTTATAGCTGAGTTTTGTCTTTCCTTGTCACTGGATACTGTGGTGGAATACAAAATAGTGTATAATATTCCATTAGATTTTCAGTTGAAAAAGGTACAGTATGTCAGGTAAATCTTTTAGACATATCAGTCATGTGGGCCAATAATATACAAAACACAAATGGGCAGAAATAAATTACTTTCCACCAGTTGTAATCCTGGTGATGCTAAAAAAATGTCTTATCAAGGAGTCAGATATTGAGAGTACTAACAGGAATCATTGGTAGTGGTGGGAAACATGTATTCAGAGAACATACCAAAGGGATAAGCTATTAAAAGTTAGACAGTTAGTGGGGATGTTGAAACATATTAAATATTATGTAGAGTATAGTGTAAAGCTAATTTATATAGGGCTGCATACATTCCAGTTCTGTCTGCACACAAAGTACATGGAAACCAGATTTGTGAATCCAAAGGAGTTGTTTACCTTTTGAAGTGCTATTGTGGTCTGGTCTATTTTCAAATGGACATAGAAGCACAATAAGATACATGCACTTGTGAATGTTAAAACTAAGTACAAGATACAGTGTTAGTAATGTTTGTAATTTTTGTGTGAACATAAAGAGTTATTTTTTTAATTACTTTGGTGTTACTTAGTTACCTTTCTCCCCTGAATGACTGTGATGGGAGTTGACTGGTTATGGTTGATGTATAGCAGGGTTGAGTTGTGATCACTTGGTTATAAACCTGACAGAGGAAAGCATCAAACAATCTAAAGATATGTTGTGTTAAGTTTTCCATACTCTACAAAATCATGGGTATGTTAGTGTAAAAAAAAAAAAAAGTCAGTTACTGAATGTAAACTATTTTATACTTTACTATACACTTAAATAAGTCTGTATTGCATTAGTTATGCATAAGAGAAAAGTTATTAGATTTAAGCCACTAAAAAATGATAAAAGCAAAGGACAGTGGTTCTCAACCTACCTTAGGCTGCGACCCCCGCGATGACATCATTACCCCAAGGATATTCCTCAACAGGGTCAGTCATTTACAGAGATCTAGTAACCTATAGCAACCAATTAGCAGTCAGCATTCTCTGTTATAAGGATGCAAGATTAATAAGACAACTTCTAATTAGTTGCTCTATGTTAGTAGACCTCTGTAAAGTTTGCCCCTATTGATAAATTCTTTGTTAAATTCTTCTATTTCTATAGTTATTCTCTCTCTATTTTCCATCCTTGTTCCTTCTCAACAATCATATACTGTATATTTCACATACATTTATTCTCCTCAATATCTCACCAAGCTTACTTTTTTGGCTTTCATAATCATCACTCACGTTAACAGATCTCCACAAAATAATCGATATTTAATTATTAATTATTATTATTATTATTAATTTAATATTTCCCCTATCTTTGCTGTATAACGCTCTTTCCAAGCTCACAGCCGCACAGTCTAGCTGCTGCTCCTCTTTTCTGTCATAGCCGCACTGTCAGAATGCTTCCTGCTCCCCCAGCTGGAACGCAGTGAGACTCACACATTCACTTTTGGAACGCACAGAGCGTGTGACGTCATCACGTCACGCAAGATGTCAAGGAACGTCTGACGTCACACGCTTTTCATCTAGCCGCGAACTTTAAAATTCACTGATACACAGACCTGTTACTGCACAGAAACTGCATTTTTATTGTTATTGCTCCTGAAGAAGCCGGGATTCCTGGCGAAACGCGTAGGGCCGAGTCTGAGTCCATTGTCATTGGCTTTTAATTGCTCCATATTTGTGAGTATATATACTTCAATAAAATTGTTATACTTTTAAATGCAGTGTGCACTATGGGTCCTATGTTTTATTCATAGACATTAGGACTACACCACTGTAAGGAACATCCATCTGGAGGTTGGATTATTTAAAGTGCTATAACCAAGCACTTTCCAGTGAGTGCTTCTAATAGGGGGGTTTATCATTAACCCCCCTATTTTGGATTTATACCTGCACACGATAAAGATACTGTTATCTCTCGCACCAGCATCCACTATACTGTATATTCATATATAGTCCTCAAGTCACTTATCTGCATTGAAAGCATCATCTTCACAGAGGCACCGAAATTCATAGTGGTTATTCAATATTATTAACACCATTCACTTTAAGCGTCACACTAATTCCATAGTGTGTTATTAGTCCTCAATATAGTCTATGCTGTATTGTTGCATACAGTTCATCACAGGAGCACACTAGGGGAGTTTCTCCCTATTTATATCCGTTCATTTCAGCACTGCCTTTCCAACTGATTCAATTCAGCATCGCACATCTGATTTCTTCAAGAGGATCTTTGAAGGAGAAGTTCCTCTCCTTCCATTTGGTTCAGCACGGAAGCTTTTAAAGATAAGGTTTTCTCTGGATCTTTTTCGGACACTTTTAATTATTCATTTATTTTATTTCTCCCGTGAACTATTTTAAGGACTCTATTGATTTTTAAGTATTTAATCATTTTTTATATTCTGCATACTTGTAAAAAATCCTTTTATTAGATTAATTATTATTTCTGGCGCTATACTTTTCATATATAGATTGTTTTTATCTATATATTTATTGCTACTT
>WMED01005683.1:7396-19232 GCA_019650415.1 Pipa parva
TCATGCACCCTCAGAGAGAGTGCGCCCTGGGCGGTTGCCCACACCGCCCATAGCTAAAACTGGCCCTACCTCCTAGAGTCCATATATATTAGGAGAGAACAGCTGAAGCTAAAATATGTATACAAATGAACTAGTTACCCATAGAATTGGAAGTAAAATCCTAGATAGGGCTGTACAGAGGGAGTGCTGGAAAGCTCTGAGAGAGGACCTATCACATAGGCATCCACAGGGGGAAGAGGCCCTGGAAGGCCGCCAGGCCATGAAATGGGGTACATCGGGAGTAGCTCTCACCTTTCACTGTGCCCCTCTGTCCTGTCTTGTTTTCCTAATGGTTAGAACCATTGGAAGGTTACAACTATTCCCGATATATCATGTGAATTTTGGCACCACCACCTTTGGGTTGTCCATGGCCTATCAGGAACTGGTGAGACCTGAAGGGCTGTTTCTGAACATTAATAAAGGGTTTCATTGCAATATTTTCTCATAAATATCTATGCAGGGGCAGGTAATATAAAGGATCACTGCCTTTGCCACCAAAAACAGACCCTTTCCTCACACAGCATATTTGTTGCAGCTTTGAATGATTATGCAAATTTCCAATGATACATTGAAGGCACTGCCACCTACCAAAGCTACTCAAAAACAAACTTTGAGCTCACTGCAAGTCAAAACTTTAACAGCCAAAACAACAATACAAATCACGTATAATATATATATATATATATATATATATATATATATATATATATAAGATCAGGCTTGTGCCACATTAAAGCGCCTGATTTAAATAGGGCTGCAAGATCATGAAACCCTCAAAATATGGCATGTCCTTTATACTAATGGTTTGGTTGCTTGGATTGATAAACTATTCATCACTCCACAAACATTATTCAGTCTATATCGGTTGATCATTTGATAAGCCTCTGGGGGAAGGAATCAGCCCTGTCTCTCTAGGAGGAAAATCTAAGAGGGCTGTACTCTGCCTTTTTGGGATTTTTCATAATTTGAAGTTTAGATCAATGATCCTTTGTGCCCACCAGGCCTGACCATCTCCTCACACTCCTGGCCACAGGGCCGGGCCAAGGATTTTTTGTGCCCTAGGTGGAGTAATGAAATTGTACCCTCCCCCTCCAGTCATTGATGACTGACACTCCTCTCCACACACCTTCATAATCCCACTCTCAGACTCTCAGCCTGCTGCACCGCTTAGTAGGCTAGTAGTGCTTCTATGCAGTGGCGGCCCGATTATCTGATTCTTATCCTCTGTGTGCTGCTATGTCTGGGACCTCAGGGGATTAGTATCAGACCATCAACACCTCTGCATAGAAGTACTAGCCTAGCAGAGTGCAGGCATCTTACTCCTTAACTCTCCTAGTAGGATGTCATCCTCAGTGCTCTATTTCATTAGGGTGTTCCCCCCCAAAAAAAAATTCTTAAAGGTAAAGTTTTTCCCTGTCCCCCTCATTGCTATCCTCATCCCTGCTGCTTTCTTTCCCCCTCTGCCCCCCTCCATGCTGCTTTCCTTCCCCTGCTGATTTCCTTTCCCTGCTGCCCTCTCCTTGCTGCTTTCCTTTCACTGCTGCCCCCCCTTCATATTGCTTTCCTTCCTCCTTTTCCCCTGTGCTACCTTAACCCTTTCAATGCCAGCCAATTTTTTTATTTCACCACATTTTGCCAAGCAGTTTTTTAAGAACTTTTTGCACTGTATGTGTTTTACTAAGATTTTTGCAGGGAAAGCAATGTAATTTCCAGAAAACTATATATCGGGTTTTTTTTCAGCAGACTTTCTGCTTTAACATTAAAGGGGTTATTCACTAAAGTCCGAATTGTATAAGTGTGAATTCGCCAGATAAAGACAGTCTCAATAAGCTTCTACTATTGCAGTTGAGTTTTATAATGAGAATATTGTCGCAGTCGCGACTTTATTATGGAAAAATTGTCACAATTTTACCTTAAAAAAAATTGTCGCGACTTTACAATGGGGAAATTGTAGCGGATTTACTATGGGAATTAAAACATTAATATTTTCACATAAAATGTTGCTTTATTTTAGCTAATAAAATATGTTTTTTTTGGAAAACTTATACTGTTTCTAAAAGCCTCATTCCTCCTGATTACAATGATACCACACATGTATCAGTAGACACCCTTTCCTGCCCAGGAGACACCCCTATTTGAAATGAGTGCATTACAATATTTTAGAAAAAAATCAACCTAGTATGCACACCTTGCAGTTTTTCAGAAAAACATTGCTTTACCCTATGAATAACCCCCACAAAGTACATAGACACTAAAAGTACACACCTCAGCTGTCTAGGCATACCAGGATTGTGGCTATGGACACAAATTTGGAGACGCAAGCCCCATGAAACTTACTGTTTATTTTCAGTTTCCTAAAACTGTTAAAATAAAATTATAAATATACAGTTTCAACACAGTATTTCTTTCAAATACCTACACAGAAAAACTGGAAACTGAGGTAAATTGAAAGAGCAATGTCTCCTGAAAAGAAGGATACCCCACACGCATAAGTGCGTGCAAAGATACGGTTGCCAAATACTCCAAAGCAAAGCAAGAGCACAAGGGGAATTTCAACTGGAAATGTGAATACTTCAGCCCAAGTGCCCAACCATTTTCCAATGGTTGGAAAAACAACCATTTACCTCAGGAATACCCCATACAAAGTATATATCCTCTAAAAGTACACACCTATAGGCGTGCCAAGCTTGTTCCGGTGGACACAGATTTGTTAATGCAAGGCTCCGTGAAACTCACAAATTTCATGAAAAAAAACATAAAAATGCAGATTCAATACAGCATATCTTTCAATTACCTGCAGGAAAACCCCATAAACCATATTAAATCTGAAAGAGCAAGTTCTCCTGAGCACAATGATACCCAATATACATAGGTGCGCACAAAGATACAGTTCCCAAACACTCCAAAATGAAGCAAGCGTGCAAAGGTAATTTTCACTAAACATCTTAGTAATGCAGCAAGACAAACCTTTACCTCCTGAACACCCGACATAAAGTATATATTCACTAAAAGTACACTCCCTCAGCTATCTAGGCGTACCAAGCTTGTTACTGTGAATGCAGATTTGTGGACACTAACCCCATGAAAGTCACAGGTTTGCTAAAAAAATGTATGAAAATGCAGGGTCAAAACAGCATTGATTATACATATCTACTCTAAACATCAAAAATCAAACTAAATCTGAAAGAGCAATTCATCCTGAACAAAAAAAACACCCAATATGTGTACGTGTGCGCAAACGTACCGTTCCCAAACATTTTAAAGTGAAGCAAGTGCGCAAAGATAATTTTCAATAAACATCTTAGTAATGCAGGAAGACAGCCCTTTACCTCCTGAACACCCCACACAAAGTATATATTCCCTAAAAGTAAACTCCCTCAGCTATCAAGGCGTACCAGACTTGTTGCCGTGGACACAGAATTCTGAATACAAGCCCCTGTCAAAATCACTGATTTCTGCCTAATTGCCTGAAAAATTTATAAAAATGCAGTTAGGGCAGTATGGTGTCCACTACAGCTCTGTGGGGAAGTCACTGATAGTATGGGTAAATGCATGTCTCTGCAGGTCATTTAGGGGCAGTGTGGACAAATGACAGCTGTGCAAGGCAATTTGAGGCTCTAAAGGGCAATTTGGGGCAGTGTGGGGTATTTCACAGCCCTATTGGGCATTATTTGGCTCTGTGGGGCAATCAGGGACAGTGTAGAACAATCTTCAGCTCTGTTGGGTGATCAGGGGCAGTATGGGACAATGCATGTCTCTTTGGTTCAGTTAGGGAAGTGTGGACATGTAAAGGGGGCAGGGTACAGGGGTATAATAAATCTCGACACCCTGGGTCATGGCCATTTTTCTTCCTCCCCCCTCTATCCTCCCCGGTTACAGGAAAATAGATTTTTGTTGGAATTGCACCCACTCTGTCACTAATACCTGGTTTATGGCCTTTCACTGTATCCAAAGAAACCACTGTCAATATGCCAATATGCCAATATGCTTGTGCCAATCCAATCCTCTTTATTTGATCTCCAAGCACCTCACACAATACAGGCAACTTCTTGATTATCTCAGCTCACTGAACATGTGATATCTGTTTTTCTCCTTTATACCCGGCTCCAGGGTATTGCCCACCCGGGATAGATTTGTTTCCTATGGAATTCTCCTACATGGGCATCTCACAGCTCCCACTCCGCCCCATTGGAGCTACCATGTACTTACCACACATGAGCCTTCTCTACAATCACACTACACTGAAAAGTCTCCTCCCCATCTACTCTAGGGGTCCTTATATCCTTTTTGGGGTATTACTCCTCGCCCACATAAGAATAACTATGCTACACCTGAGGGGAACACTCCCACCTATCCACCACTAGGTGGTGCTATCTTACGGCTCATACATAATTATTGCATATAAACCTCCTACTGTATACTCCATTGCATTCCTGGCACTAATATAGTAAGGATCACCACATTTTCCATACCCCTTTACAGGCAAATGACTGCTCTACAGGGCAATTTGTGGCTCTGTGGGGAAATAGGCACAACTACGGTTTACTGGGGTAATCAGGGGCAGTGTTGGCTGATATCTGGAGCAATCAGGGTCCCTGTAAGCTATGGCACTGCAGAACCATTAGTATCTCTGCAGAGAAATGTGTAGCCCTGTGGAGAAATTGGTGCCTCTGTGGGCCAACCTGGGGCTTTGTGAAGCAATACAAGCTCTGCAGGACAATGTTCGGCTCTGCTGGGTAATTTGTATCTTTGTGGGGCAATATGCAGGTCAGCAGCTCAATATGGAGCTCTTCAGGCAATCAGTGCTTCTGTGGGGCAATACGCCGCTCTAGGGGGAATTTGTAGCTTTATTGGGCAATTGATACCTTTGTAGGGCAATATGGGGCTTAGAGGAGCAATCAGTGGCTCTGCAAGGCAATCAGCACCTCTGTGGGCCAACCTGGGGCTTTGTGAAGCAATACAAGCTCTGCGGGACAATGTGTGGCTCTACTGGGCAATTTGTACATTTGTGGGGCAATATGCAGGTCAGCAGTGTAATATGTGGCTCTGCAGGCAATCAGCGCTTCTGTGGGGCAATACACAGCACTTCGGGGAATTGGCAGCACAATGGGGCAATTGATACCTTTGTAGGGCAATCTGGGGTTTTGAGGAGCAATCAGTGGCTCTGCAAGGTAATCGCCACCTCTGCAGGCCAACCTGGGGCTTTGTGAAGCAATACATGCTCTGCGGGACAATGTACAGCTCTACTGGGTAATTTGTATCTTTGTGGGGCAATATGCAGGTCAGCGGCGCAATATGCATCTCTTCAGGCAATCAGTGCTTCTGTGGGGCAATACGCAGCTCTATGGGGAATTTGTAGCTTTATGGGGCAATTGATACCTTTGTAGGGTAATCTGTGGCTTTGAGGAGCAATCAGTGGCTCTGCAGGCAATCAGCACCTCTGCGGGCCAACCTGGGGCTTTGTGAAGCAATACAAGCTCTGCGGGACAATGTGCGGCTCTGCTGGGAAATTTGCATCTTTGTGGGGCAATGGGGGGCAATATGCAGGTCAGCCGCACAGTATCCAGCTCTGCAGGCAATCAGTTCTTCTGTGGGGCAATACGAAGCTGTATGGGGAATTTGCAGCTTTATGGAGCAATTGATACCTTTGTAGGGCAATCTGAGGCTTTGCAAGACAATCGGTATCTCTGTGGGCCAATCTGGGGCTTTGTGGAGCAATACAAGCTCTGCGGGACAATATGCGACTCTGCTGTGTAATTTGTACCTTTGCGGGGCAATGGGGGAAATATGCAGGTCAGCGGGACAATATGCAGCTCTGCAGGCAATCAGTGCTTCTGTGGGGCAATACGCAACTCAACGGGGAATTGTCAGCACAATGGCGCAATTGATACCTTTGTAGGCCAACCTGGAGCTTTGCGAAGCAATACAAGCTCTGCGGGACAATGTGCTGCTCTGCTGGGTAATTTGTATCTTTGTGGCGCAATATGCAGGTCATCGGCTCAATATAGAGCTCTGCAGGCAATCAGTGCTTCTGTGGGGCAATACGCAGCTCTAGGGGGAATTTGTAGCTTTATGGGGCAATTGATACTTTTGTAGGGCAATCTGGGGCTTAGAGGATCAATCAGTGGCTCTGCGGGCACACCTGGGGCTTTGTGAAGCCATACAAGCTCTGTGGGACAATGTGTGGTTCTACTGGGCAATTTGTACATTTGTGGGGCAATATGCAGGTCAGCAGTGCAATATGTAGCTCTGCAGGCAATCAGTGCTTCTGTGGGGCAATACACAGCTCTTCAAGGAATTGGCAGCACAATGGGGCAATTGATACCTTTGTAGGGCAATCTGGGGCTTTGTGAAGCAATCAGTGGCTCTGCAAGGTAATCGCCACCTCTGCACGCCAACCTGGGGCTTTGTTAAGCAATACAAGCTCTGCGGGACAATGTGCAGCTCTGCTGGGTAATCTGTATCTTTGTGGGGCAATATGCAGGTCAGCAGTGCAATATGCATCTCTTCAGGCAATCAGTGCTTCTGTGGGGCAATACGCAGCTCTATGGGGAATTTGTAGCTTTATGGGGCAATTGATACCTTTGTAGGGCAATCTGGGGCTTTGAGGAGCAATCAATGGCTCTGCAAGGCAATCAGCACCTCTGCGGGCCAATCGGGGGCTTTGTGAAGCAATACATGCTCTGTGGGAAAATGTGCGGCTCTACTGGGCTATTTGTACCTTTGTGGGGCAATATGCAGGTCAGTGACAAAATATGTAGTTCTGCAGGCAAACAGTGCTTCTGTGGGGCAATATGCAGCTCTAAGTGGAATTTGTATCACAATGGGGCAATTGATACTGGGGCTTTGAGGAGCAATCAGTGGCTCTGCAGGCAATCTGTGGCTTTGCAAGACAATCGGCATCTCTGTGGGCCAACCTGGGGCTTTGTGGAGCAATACAAGCTCTGTGGGACAATATGCGGCTCTGCTGTGTAATTTGTACCTTTGTGGGGCAATGGGGCACTATATGCAGGTCAGCGGAGCAATATGCAACTCTGCAGGCAATCAATGCTTCTGTGGGGCAATACGCAGCACTACAGAGAATTTGCAGCACTATGGGACAAATGATACATTTTTGGGGCAATCTGGGGCTTTGAGAAGCAATCAGTGGCACTATAAAGTAATCGCCACCTCTGCCAGCCAACCTGGGGCTTTGGGAAGCAATACAAGCTCTGTGGGACAATGTGTGGCTTTGCTGGGTAATTTGCATCTTTGTGGGGCAATGAGGGGCAATATGCAGGTCAGCCGCACAGTATCCAGCTCTGCAGGCAATCAGTTCTTCTGTGGGGCAATACGCAGCTCTATGGGGAAGTTGCAGCTTTATGGAGTAATTGATACCTTTGTAAGGCAATCTGAGGCTTTACAAGGCAATCAGCACCTCTGCAGGCCAACCTGGGGCTTTGTGAAGCAATACAAGCTCTGCGGGACAATGTGCAGCTCTACTGGGCAATTTGTACCTTTATGGGGCAATATGCAGGTCAGCGGTGCAATGTGAAGCTCTGCAGGCAATCAGTGCTTTTGTGGGTCAATACGCAGCTTTACAGGGAATTTGCAGCACAATGGGGCATTGATACCTTTGTAGGGCAATCTGGGGTTTTGAGCAGCAATCAGTGGCTCTGCAGGCAATCTGTGGCTTTGCAAGACAATCGGCACCTCTGTGGGCCAACCTGGGGCTTTGTGGACCAATACAAGCTCTGCGGGACAATATGTGGCTCTGCTGGGTAATTTGTTCCTTTGTGGGGCAATGGGAGGGGGGGAATATGCAGGTCAGCGGCGCAATATGCAGCTCTGCAGGCAATCAGTGCTTCTGTGGGGCAATACACAGCTCTACGAGGAATTTTCAGCTTTATGGGGCAATTGATATCTTTTTGGGGCAATTGATACCTTTTTGGGGCAATCTGGGGCTTTGAGGAGCAATCAGTGGCTCTGCAGGCAATGTGCAGCTTTATGGGCAACTGGCGTGTCTGTGGTAGCAATCTGGGGCTTTGCAGGGCAATACATGCTCTATGGGGTAACCAGTGGCTTTGCGGTGCAATGTGCAGCTCTGCTGGGTGATTTGCAGCATTATGGGGAAATTACCACCCTTGTGGGGTAATGAGAGCCTTTGTGGGTCAATATGTGGGTTAGCGAGGCAATATGTGGGTCAGCAGGGCAATATGTGCGTCGGCGGGGCAATATGCAGGTCAGTGGGGCAATATGCGGGTCAGCAGAGCAAATGGTGTCTCTGTGGGGCAATTTAGGACTGTAGGGGGCAATCTGGGGCAGAGGGTAATTTGTGGGGTCACTGGTAGCAGGGTTTGTGGGTCTACTGTGGGGTGGTATGTGGGGCTACTGGGGGGTTTAGTGGACTAATGGACAGTAAGATTTATTGTCATTGTCAGTGGGAGGGGCCATTGGGGGGTTGGCAAACTGAAAATAAGATATTTTATTATAGTGCACCATTGGTGGCCATGGGGGGGGGGGATCGTTGGGGTCAGTGGTGGCCATGGGGAGGATTGGGGGAGTCAGTGGCTCACCTCTCATTTTTTTCTGCAAAGCTCTGCAGCACGTGCTGTGGTTGCCACTGCCAGCAGCTGAATGAGAAGGAATCCGAAAGGGCTGATCACATGCACTCCCAGGTTCCTATTGGGTTCAACAGAGGATTATGGGAAATGTAGACACCAGTTTACATAATCTTTATAAAAGATGAGCAAATGACTTTTCTTCCAGAATTCAAAATAAATGTACTTTATTAACTTTTTAATCCTAATCTGCTTTACTATCCATTGCATTCTTTTTTGAAGTAAAGAAAATTCTTTTTATTTTGAAGATAGCATCCCTTTAAGAAACCATGCAGGGAGACTAATAACATATTAGTTTGGATTAAATGCAACCAATCAACAAACAGTGCAGCTGCATGTTTGTAAATTCCCTATATTATGACATCATTTGGTAACCATAGCAACATAATTGCTATTTAATGTGTTTGGTATTATTGCACATATTCAGATGACAGTTAATTAACTTTTTTAATCATAATCTTCTTTACTATTCATTACTTTATTTTTTGAAGTAAAGATCTTTTTATTTTGAAGATAGCATCCCTTTAAGAAACCATGCAGTGAGACTAATAAAATATTAGTGCACATTAAATTTAACCAATCAACAAACAGCTTCATGTTTGTAAATTCCCTTTATCATGACATCATTTGGTAACCATAGCAACATAATTGCTATTTAATGTGTTTGGGATTATTACACATATTCAGATGACAGTTAATTAACTTTTTCAATCCTAATCTTCTTTACTATTCATTACTTTCTTTTTTGAAGTAAAGATCTTTTTATTTTGAAGATAGCATCCCTTTAAGAAACCATGCAGTGAGACTAATAAAATATTAGTGCACATTAAATTTAACCAATCAACAAACAGCTCCATGTTTGTAAATTCCCTTTATTATGACATCATTTGGTAACCATAGCAACATAATTGCTATTTAATATGTTTGGGATTATTACACACATTCAGATGACAGTAGGACGACAGTGTTAGTAGGATGATACTGCCTACAGTCTTTTGTGTTTAGATGTATCTCTGCAATTTAGCTCAGTTATATCTAAAAGTGTTTTTTTTTCAGCGATAGAATTCGTCTTGAAGCTGTCTGCGGAACTTGGAATACGGTAAATTAAAGTACATTTACAATTGTACCATTACCAGGGCTGACATCAGAACTCATGTCTGTATGATGAAAGGTTCCTTATTTAGACCCAGAGTTGGGATAATGAGAATAGAGAGGGTTGTTTAGACAATTTTAGGGCAGTGTCACATGATGTGTTTTGACACTGGCAGTTATCACAAGCATCAAACTGCTCACAAAATGCCACAGAAACGTGTCTCAAAGATTCAGTTGTGACTGCACCAAAACCATGTCACAACTTTTCTACAAAGCGATAATTTAAAGGGACATCATGTAAAATTGTAATGTGGTTTTTACATGGTTGCCATTAATGTCAGTGTGCCATGTGTTACCCTGCACTAATAGTCTTTGCACTGGAAATTTCCTGTTGGGTATAACAGAGGATAATGGGAAATGTAAGCAACAGGGGGACAGTAAGTTTCCAAAAAATAGAGCAGTTAGCTTCTCTATTTTCCCATAAGCAGAAAAGTCATAGTCATAGGGGCTGCTGTATTTATATGCAACATGTGACAGAAAACCTAATGGATCCACATGGAGTGAATTGATCTTTTATAGATATTGAACAGCACGGTCAATCATCCTAATCCTTTACCTGCTTCAAGCTACTAAAATCTCTACATACATTTTTTAACATCTCTGTCATTCTTTATATGTTTCTGCAGAACATTGTCATGAAAAGACAATACAAACTGAAGAGTTGTTCATGGAGTATCATCTTGATGATCTTGTTTGCAGCCTTCAATAAAGCATCAGGTAAGTTACTTGGTTTATTATTGCTTTAAAGCAGTGGTTCTTAACCGGGGCTCTATCGAACCCTAGGGGTTCGGTGAGTTGGTCTCAGGGGTTCGGCGGAGCCTCCGCCACGGAGGTCAAGGCACAGAGGTCAAGTGATTTATCACTAAAGAAGGGTTCAGTGAATCTGCATATGAAACTGGTGGGTTCGGTACCTCAAACAAGGTTAAGAACCACTGCTTTAAAGACTTCATAGAAAGACAAGGGGGTAATTCACCAAACAGCGAACTCACCCTCCGGATCCTTCGCATCAGTACGTATACCCGGTTATGCGCTCGCTGATGTCCTGCACGCGGACATCAGCGAAAGCTTCAAAGGGATTCCCAGTCTCGGCGAAGCTCACGAGGCTAGACTCGAGTCACCTCGCGAGACTGGAATTCCTTTAAAGCGTTCGCTGATGTCCGCGTGCAGGACATCAGCAAGTGCATAACCGGGTGTACGTACTGATGTGAAGGATCTGGAGGGTAAGTTCGCTGTTTGGTGTGGTGAAAGACAGAGTTTGGATCCAGGGAAAATGAATGAGGGGGGGTTACAGAATTTGAATAGAAGGAAGAGGATATTAAAGCCCATGGAGGAGAAGTGATTGATGCCTGGGTTTGGGTGGAAAGTGGAGGAGTGAAAAAGTCTCCTTTGGATCCCCATGTACGGAATTCTATCCGCTCAATGACAAGACTTTAGGGGGGGAATTTACCATAGTGCAAAGTGAGCTCTGGATCCTTCGGCTCACTTCGCACAGACTGTTATGCGCTCACTGATGTCCTGCACGCGGACATCAGCGAGTGCTTTAAAGGGATTCCAGTCTCAGCGAGACGACTCGAGTGGTCTTGCCGAAACTAGAATCCCTTTAAAGCGTTCACTGATGTCCGTGTGCAGCGAGCGCATAACAATCTGTGCGAAGTGAGCCAAAGGGTCCGGAGCTCACTTCGCACTATGGTGAATTCCTCCCTAGGATTTGGAGTATTGCATGCATGTCTGCCTAGCTCATGGAGAGCATATTTGTCACTTCTAATCCATTTTCATGGAGCAGGGTGTTCCTTTCAATGTTCAGAGACATACAGAGTTATGACAATGTTAAATTAAAATAGTTTTCATAGTAATAAATATTATAGGCAGCATCGAAACTGGGAGGCCAGTACAACTCTGATTACAGGGGATATTTATAAAGTAAAATATTTAACGACCACTTAACACTGGAGAAGAGTGTTTTCTTTTGTTATACTGGAATCACCTAATATATATACAAGTGCTGGTCAACGAATTAGAATAATTTGAAATAGTGCAATCATGAA
>WMED01005684.1:1157-19232 GCA_019650415.1 Pipa parva
GGACATCAGTATGCGCATACTACTATTAGCGAAGTGACCCGAACACATCGTAGTTCACTTCGCTGCTTTATGAATTACCCCTAATCTCTGGAGATGGGAAAACTGTTGTTAATATTCTGCCTCTAAGAAATTACTGCTGTGATGAACGCAAATAATTATGACATGCATGTTCTTCACTTAAAGAAGATCTGACACAGTTGGAGAAATTTTGCACTACAAGCTATAAGAAATTGTCTCATATTAAATAGGGTAAATGTGTGGTTATCATATTAAATATGGATCTGGATGGAGCCGTGTGACTGGTGTTTTCTTATGATCCCAAGTTACCAGAAGTGTTACACTTTAAAGACCAAAAAAAATGGTTTAAACTGTATTAGTCCAGTTGAATAATTAGAAAGATGGGTACTGTGGTATTATACGATGCTTGATTTCGATTAACAGCTCATTGTTGTAAAGGATTCACAGTTTGTAACATACTTAGGGCAAACTTTATTAAACTCAGAAAAGCTGTTTCGGCTTTTCTGAGTTTAATTGCGAGAACACCCTGAAGTTTCTTGCGGTAAGTATCGAGAGATTTGCTTCGATCGATACTTACCGTGAGAAACTTTTTCTATTGAATTTATCCATGTAAAGGGTAGCCATACTGTATAAAACGAGCTTTTCTGAGTTTAATAAAATTTGTCCTTAAAGTCTGTGAGGCACCTTGTAATTGTATTACAAACTGTGTAATACTACCACAGTACTTATCTTTCTAATTAAACACTTTAAAGACCAGAAATCCAACTGGGGGTAACTTAGTAAAGTGCGAACTTACCTGGCGATCCTTCAGTTCACATTGCCAAAATGGTTATGCACTCGCTTCTGTCCTGCACACGGACATCAGCGAACATTTTAAAGGTATTCCAGCCTCACCTCGTGATCCACTCGAGTAGACTCGCGAGACTGGAATACCTTTAAAGCGTTCACTGATGTCCGCGTGCAGCACATAACCATTTTGGCGATGGGAATCGAAGGATCGCCAGGTAAGTTTGCACTTTCCTGAATTACCCCCCATAGTTTTACTGATCTGTTGGCCTTGTTGTTAAAAGAATTGCAATGTGGATAGGATATGGCAATATGCAATGGTACCTACTTGTTTATACATCTGACATGACTCTCAGCAATGCCTCACAGAAAACACTGGGTGTTACTCCAGCAGCTGTCATGTCATTTTAACTATACTGTTTAATGTAATGTAAAAACTTTTTAAACATTGAGAACAAGCAAAAGAGCTGTGTACATAGTGAATGGTTTCACTACAGAATATATTTACTCTTGAATGTAAGGAATTTGCTTTGTTTACTAATGGAATCAACCTGATTTGTATCAGCTGTTCTTTTTCTACTTTATCAGTGACAAATCTTTCTGTACATATACATAAATATATAGCTATAAATAGATTTAGATATGCATTGATACACACAGATAGATGGATACATATATAACTGTGATTTATTTATTTACAGAAGTTAAATGGGAGAAATGGTAAATAAGAGCTTTCTAAAGAAGCCCACAGTGAATGTGAGTTTAATTTATTAGTTGAACTATACACATTAAGGGGGGAATTCACCATTGAGCGAAGTGAGCTCCGAATCCTTCGGCTCACTTCGCACATGGTGTTATGTGCTCGCTGATGTCCTGCGCTCGCTGATGTCCGCGTGCAGGACATCAGCGAACGCATAACACCATGTACGAAGTGAGCCGAAGGATTCGGAGCTCACTTCGCTCAATGGTGAATTCCCCCCTCAGTCTTAAAAGCTTGTAATGTAATTCTACTCACTTTATCAATAAAAAGTATAGTTTCAATAACATTTGTTTGACAGTTGGTGAAAAATAGCCTTATCAAAAGAGCAGCAAGACCCACACAGAATATAAACTTTGTCAGTATTAAAAAGCAACAAAACCACAAGAATGGCCTAGTGAGTGTGTACTGTACCCAGTACACAGCGCTTGCTTAGGTCTCTTGTGCACAGGTGGCTCAGTGTTTGCCCACCACCATACCCCTATGGGATTAACTACAGCAGGGGTCGGCAACCTATGGCTCTTGAGCCAGATGTGACTCTTTTGATGTCCGCATCTGGCTCTTTGATTGTAATGAGCGGTGCTCACATGCAAGCACTGCTCGTTACAGTCTGCCTGCTAATTTCCGGCAAGCGCTGAAGAGAAACAAAGCTCTATCAGCGCTTCCAGATTGCTAGCCAATCCGGAGCTGCTGATGTCACCGTGCTTCTAGGTTGCCATCCAATCCCGAGCATCAGCGGCTCCGGATTCAAAAAGGCTGAGAGAGCTGCGCGCATATGGCTGTCTCAGCCCAAAAGGTTGTCGACCCCTGAACTACAGTATATTATAAAACCAAATGTCAATCTCTTTATCTGTTCTGAGAATTTGTTTTAATTTTTTCCCTACCCTTAACCTTCTTTTTTCAATTGTACATGTAAATATATGGATTCTTTCTGGATCACTTTTCATTTCCCAAAATAATTAACCCTGTTCTTTATATAAATTACACCATAATTTCCCTGGTAGGATTTTCATGTAGTAATGATGGAGTATTTAATGATGGTTAGCTGTTCACTGGTTTATGCAAACAACATGTAGGACTCCCTTACAGACAGCGCAATAACATTTTAATTTGTCTCCCGGTACAAAGTTCATCTGGGAAGCTAAAAATGAACATTGCACTGACGGTGTCATAAAGCAAAGCAAATAGACATGCATAAGATGCATATTTATCTTGCTCAGTCATCAAGGGATTTCCAGATCAGAGTCTGTATTGAGCAATGCCCTCCAGCTCAGAATGGAAATATTTAACTGAGTTTACACCTTGAAGGCTAATGTACAGGCTGTAAAACTGCAGAAAGAGTCGGAATCTTTTCAGGGTTTCTAGAAAATTGTAAAATAGTGTTTCCGGATCAGATAAGTAGATATTGCAGACTACAATCTCCTCCACCCAGTCTATATCACACTGAAGCATGCAGTCAGAACTGAGAAATTACATGCTTAACAAGTGCTACTGGCAGCCTACTGTAAAGTTGGTAAGGGCTTTTCAGAACACAAAAAGACTGACAGCTGATATAAGTTAATGTGCCACTTACCAGAAGGTGGGTACTTGGTAGTATAGATGTTGTGGTGGTGTCTGCATGATATATTCTTTCCCCCACAAACTCCACATACGTCCATCTTTTCCTCTGATCCCAGGAAAAGGTCACAGCCAATATGCTGCCAAAAGAAATAAGGAAGTAGTTATAGCTTAGGGAGGTCCACAAATCTAGAGGTAAATTCACTGTACCCCAGAAACAAAAGTAGCAATTTGTGGGTAATCTTAGATCTCCCCATATACCACATTTGCCAGTTTTCACAGCTTTAGATTAGGACAAAATTAACATGCCTCCCAAGTGTCCCATATACCATGGGTCCTGTCCTGTGGTACCTGTTTAAAATCTCAAAACCCTGCCCCAAAAAGAAAATCCCCATCTCCCCATGTGTACCAGGTTCCTGGCCTTGCACTGGCATCCAGCCAATCAGGATGAAGTCAATGGAGCATTACTGATTTCACTTTTGATGTTACCAGCTTTCAGCTAATCAAAAAATAGTAAACATTTGCCAGTGCTGTCACTGTCAGGGTGGTAGTGTTTTAATGCTGCCCCCTACCCCCAGCAGGTTGGGACCTATGAATTAAGACATGCCCATTGGTATCTGTCCCAGGAATATCATTTATTTTGTGTACAAACATACTCATAACATCAATTAGGGAGAAACAAATAACCCTCTTGTCCCTCCCTACTTTGTTTATGAAATAATAAATGACTCCAGGTTTGTGTAAAGCTTATTCTTTATAGTAAATCAGTGATTTCCACTTCTGGTAACTCACATAACACTTTGCCCATGAAGGAAAAAGTCAGAAAAAATATTTTTTTCTGAAAAAAAATTTGGTGCAGAAAAGGTAATATTCCAATGGTATTCGGCAGCTGTGATTTTAATAGCTGAAGTAACAGATTGTGTAGAAAAATACACACAGTTCTGTGTGGTCAAGTAACATATCAAGACTTATAGAGCCAGGATAAGAAGGGGTTTGTATTTGGATATTCCCTGAATGAACCAGAAGCAGAAAATTGCTCTGTTAACCAATATGTATTAATATAGCTGTTAACCAATATGGATTATTTAGTTAACCAATATGGATTAATTAGTTAACCAATATGGATTAATTAGTTAACCAATATGGATAGCTGTTAACAGGTGAAATCCCCACAGAGATGGTGCCTGTTTGCCATGAACCAAAGTTTATTAATCTTGGAACTAAACAGTCCATGCGCCAATGAACGTATATATCATTTGCTGTTACTCCTGATTAATTGTTCTCTTTCCACCCATGCATGGAATATACCAGATGCCACCATATTCACTGCATGTTAGGCTCATTGGCTAGATTACAGGTGAAAGCTGGTGGCATTTCCTCAAACTTACCAGACACTGCCCGTTAATACATAAGCCATTGTGGTCTGAGCGGCATGATGTTCCATCCAAAACCCGGCCAAAGTTATAGTAAAAATTATGTCCCTCTGCCAAACAGTTCAGCTCACAGTCACTTTGACCTTTTTTGGGAACAGAGAAAGAGTTATTTTGGTTCAAGAGGAGAAGCTTGGCTTTCATAGATAGAAAGTTCTTTATTTTTCCTTATTGCACAAAAACCTTTCGTACTATGATGCTTAGTCATTTCAAAGCCTAAAAGAAATATACAAACTTTATTCTTGGAAACACATGCATTTTCTATCTAAATGACTCACAATTTAATGAGACGGGGTGGGATAGCACCTTAAAGAGTTGCCCTAGGCAACAGAAGGGCATTACCCTGGCTTTATTTGTAAAAGATTTATAAACATGTTACTTCAGCATGAGAAAAGGTATACAGCACTAGGCTCTGTCTTTTTGTGGGTTAACTGGGGACATCCATGGTGTAGTCTTCACTGTAACAATGAACATTTATTCTGTGTTAATGGTAATGCCTTACAGATACAGTAGTAAGTCTTTGGCTCCAATACATTCAGCGTGTTTTAGTTTTGTGCTCTACATGCATTCCTGTGGGATACAAGACCTTTGTCTAACTCACATTACAGTTAGAGTTAGATGTAATAAAGCAGATCACTTTTACCAGGAATCAACATAACACCATAAGGCAAGTGCATGTATCACAATGCAGGTACTGCTGGGTAAAACTGGTGTTTAAACTTGACTACTGATTCCCTGAGTAAAGACTGTAACCTTGACTGAGGCTGCTGCACATAATTTATAAAAAGAATGTGTCTAGCTTTGGGGATTGAACAGCAGAATTCTCATTACTGTTTATTTCAAAGTTATTGAACTACGTGTCACTATGTCAATACAACTTGTAGAAAGTGGAACCAGAGGGACTGATGGATGGAACTAAATCCACAGTGGCAATGCTTGAAAAAACATGCTTAAATTCTAATCCATTCAGAACACTTTCTGTAGTAGAAAAACCAGGAATCCGTTTAGTAATGACAGTTTACACATTTTAAATTACAGTCTCTCATAATTAAACTACAGCTTTAATGAATGTGTCCAGTTTACACAAATCAAAGTCACCAAATTTTATTTTGAAAATAAATTTCAATTAAAACTTCAATCAAAATTTATTTTGAAATATTTAAACAGATTTCATGTGAGCAATTTCCCAACCTCTGATTACTGCTTTCCATATTATACCAGAATAGAATCCAGTGGATATGATCACCTGTGAATCCAACCTGATCAATATTCTAGCTATATTTACATGTGGATGGTAAGATAAAAAAACAGCTGAGTAGGCACTACTTATTATAGTACAGCATATGTAGAAGCACTATACAGTACCTGAATCAGCTCATATAGAGTGGGATTAAAGGAACAAGTACAGTATATAGGTGTAGTTTGATCCTAAATACAATGCAAAAGATTTATCTAAACTTTTGTGTTTGCCTAAAGTAGAATAAGAATGCTGAAGTGTGACCATTTCTCACCTCACCTGTACACTTGTCAGAGCACTGTTTCACTGCACTCAGTCATTTTATCTAGAAATCAATGGAACCAAGTTTGCCTGCAGATGTCTGTGATCCAAATCTCTAGTTAGAGCCCTGGTACTCTATGAAAACTGACTATATAAAAAAATACAGTGCTGTTGATAGAAGAGGATTACTGAAGGAAGACTTTGAGATGAATTCAGAGCATATTTATCAAGGGTGAAATTTTTCTGCACATGCATAGCCGGTTAATTTCGGCAAACTTTGTTAAAGTGTAAGTAAAGTTACTGACCAAACTATACATATATATATTTTATTTATAATGTAGAAGCATAAGGAGTCAGTTTTTAAGACAAGAGAATATGAGGGGTGGGGTGTGTGGCCTCATACTCTACAAGAAGGAGAAATATTTTACAGAGGGATAACAAGTGCTGCACAGTGAAAAGGTGAGAGACTTTTCTACCCTTGTTTATTATTTTTCTATAAAAAAAAAATATTTACGTAAGTGTTCATTCTTTTTTTTAATTACTGATGTGTGCCAAGTAAACAACTATATGGCTGCTAAGATAACTCACCTTAACAAACAGGGAGCAGTTTACAAGACAATTCAAAAAGGAAAAAAGTTACATGTTTATATGGTTACATGGTTTGGGAAGTTAAAAAAAAAAAATAATATCCTCCAAATCTATCTTTTGATCCCAGCAGCAAATGGCTGATCCACAGCCAGTAAAAAAAACCTTTAAATCTGTCTGTAATGTGCCTAAAGGGAAAAATTCCTTCCCAGCACCAATCAGAAATAAGAATACTGTATGTCATTCTCAACCTAGACCTAATATTTTGTAGCACAACCTTTGTTGTAGTTTCCAGTAAATGAGGTTCCTGCACACCCATGACTCTTAACTTTAACACAGTACTCTACACTGGCCTGATTAAATTGATACACACTTTTTTTTGTTTATTTCTTTTTATTGATTTTTCCAAATACAGAAATAAAATAAAACGTAAATAAGTAAAGTAATTTGTAAACTTCCAGCATCTATTTTTTTTTAAATTAAACATAAACAATATTAGGCTCATTACCATATTCCAATATGGAGTGATGAGTGGGCATGACCAGAATATATAGTATGTATCTCCCTCTTGGCCGCAGTTATGCCAGCATTGGGGGGAGTGGTTGGGATATAGTTTGTGAAGTCATTTGGGGGTATGGTACCAGTTATAGAGGATTTTGTATATTTTCTCCTGGTTTTGTGTGTTGTAGGCAGTTTTGGGAGCATTATTCCATATTTCTTCCCAGTCCTCTAGTGCCACATTTTTTCCTGTTTTGTTTTCCCAGTAATGCATATATTTATGCCATTCTGGGAACTGAGTTGTCTTTTGGTGAATTATTTGGTATAGGTTGGATATTATGCCCCTTTGTATTGGGCCTTTTTTAATTATTTTTTAAAAATTTGTTTATTCTGGGGGGGGTGTTTCCTCTCCACTCTTCATTTAGGATGTGTCGAGCCTGTATATATTCAAACAGAGTTGGTGCATTTAGTTCACATTTGCGTAATATTTGTTCATAACTTATAGCTTTCTTTGTTAATGGGCCCCTGAAATGGTCTAGGTTTGTGAGTCCTATTTGCTCCCAATTTCTTGCTGTGTTTCTACCTTGTGCTTCTTTATATTTTTATTGTGTATCAAAGTTGTGAGTCCTGAGTTTGCTTTCATTAAATTGTGTTTTTGACCCATTTATTCCAAATGTGTATCGTAAATTTGGTTGTAAATAGCATCATTGGCTCCAGAGGGTTTGACCATATTAATGTGTGTAGATTGTTTGGTTCTATCACCTCTGCTTCTATCATTGACCATATGTTTTGGTTTCCTATTTGATACCATGATGTGAGGATTTTTAGTTGGGTTGCTATATAATACTCTAGGCCTCCTTATGCTTTACTGGACATCAGTAACTCTTTAGCTACTCTGTGTCTTTTTTGTCTACAAACAAAGTTTAAGGTCGCTTGTTGTAGCTTATTCAGTTGAGTAATTGGGATTTCTATTGGTAACGTCATAAAATTATAAAGCAGTCTTGGTAGTGTGTTCATTTGGGAGAGATTGGGTAGTTGGACCATTTATATAAGTCCACTTTTAATTTGGTTATTAATTTCAGATAATTTGTCTTGTATACTCCTGTGTATGTATTGAATATTTGTATTCCTAGATAGGTAATACTTTGGCTTTGCCACTTGTATCTGTGTTTCTCTTAACTGAGTTAGTGTCTGTGGGTTTATTTTTATTGGCAGGGCTTCAGATTTTGTTTTATTTATTTTATGATTGGATATTTGGTTGTATAATAATTTGTGAAGATTTTGTAGTGATATGTGTGCATTTGTTAGGGTTAGTAGAACCTCGTCTGCAAACAGTGAAACATTATATGTTTTGCTCTTGATGTTGATTCCTGTTATGTCTGGGTGTTGGCGTATGGCTATATCTGGAGGTTCAATATGTATTGTGTATAACAATGGGGATAAAGGGCAACCCTGATGTGTGCCATTTTTTATCTGTATTATGTTTGATTTTGCATATGGCATTTCTAAATAGGCTTTTGGAGTTGAATACAAGTTTTTGATTGCCTCAAGGAAGTTCCCTGTTATTCCTGTTTGTTTTAAACTTCTAGCATGAACTTCCTACTTAACCAATCAAAGGCTTTTTTTTTGTATTATAGTTGGGGTTTTTAGTCGGTTTTCATAGTCTATTATATTTATAACTTTCCTTGTATTATCTCCTGCTTAGCATGTTGCTATGAACCCTACTTGGTCATGATGTATTATTTTGGTTAGTAGGGGTGATAATCTATCTGCCAGGATCTTAATAGGGATATTGGTCTGTAATTGTTACATAATTGTGGGTCCTTTCCTTCTTTAAGTATTATTGTTATGTAGCAGCATAATGTTTCTTGGGCTATTTGTTGTCCCTGTAGAAAGCTGTTAAATAATTTTTGCAGGTGTGGTATCAATACTTCCTGGTGGTTTTTGTAATACGTGTATGGTAGGCTGTCTGGGCCCGGTGCTTTTCTGAGTGGTAGCGCCTTGATTGTATTTTGTATTTCTTTTTGACTTGTTTCTTTATTTAGTTGTTGTGTTTCTTTGTTTGTTATTTTAGGGAGAGGGTTTTTTTCTATGAATTCTTGTAACTTATTTTCATAGGTTTCTGAGTTTGGGTCTGTTGCTGGTACTAGGTTGTATAGCTTGTTGTAATATTCTGTAAATTGTTCTGCTATTTCTTTTGAGTTATGTGTTTTCTGGCCGTTTGTATCTCTTGATACCCACTTTTAAGATACCCAGTGTCAGAGTTAACACAATATTCCTAAACTTTTTCTGAACCTCCTCAGTGGTTTCAAAAAGATTGAAGCTGAATTCATTTGTACACTGCAGCTGAGTTTTTTATGTCTCTTTCTCTTAGCAGTGGGGTCCTCCTGAGCCTCCTACCACATGATAACTCCCTTTAATTGGTTGGTGATGAATGTTGAAAGTTAAAACTTTCACACCTGGTACCCAAAAGTCAGCTTGAGTCTATCTGGATGGTTGTTCAAGGAGCTTCATCCACTATTCAGTCAATTTTGTGCTGGAATCTTAAGTAAAGATACCATTTGCAGATCCTGGAACTTTAGCTACAGTGTCATGAATTTCTTGTTTACATCGCCATACCATGGAAACCGAAATATGAAGGTCTCATGATTATTTTTATGCCTGGGAATAATCTTCTGTCTCTCACCAACTTACATTGTTATGAATGATCTTCTTCCTTTTTTTCTGTGCTCATCATGTCACACAGAGACACTAAATAAGTCATTTTCCCTATTTAAAATGGACAAATAAGTGATTTCCACATTGCATCATAGCGTTATATGAACAAAAGTTTTTTAATTGTCCATGTTAATTTAACATTTTATTTTTTTAAGGGGGCACTGTTTCCTCTGAATAAAATGTATAGCATGCTGCGTTATACATGTTTGTAACCAAATTTATTTATGAACATACATTGTTTAAAAGCTCTTTAAATTTTAGGAATCAGGGAACTGTGTCTTTACTGGAAGCTTTTGGAGTAAAAGAATCAAGCTCTCTGTTTCTTTTCTGCTTCGATGCCTAACTTGAATCTCAAGTCGTGTTGGGCGGGTCTAAAAGGATGACTGACAATAAAGTTCCTACAATCAGATTCCTTAAATCACGATCTAGCAGGGAACTGATTTAAGGAGCTATAATGTCAATCATTATTTAGCTCCGCCCAACCTGACTTGAGATTCAATTCAGGTATCTGGAGCAGAAAAGATGCAGGGAGTTTGCTTTTAGCATTCAGATATGTGAAGTCCCCTCTTCCTAAAAAAAGTCTGTTAAGTGGGCCTGACAGGGTCACTTTAAGATGGTTACTGAAGCACGATAAATATTGCCTACTTTAGGGAGCTTATATACTTTATATAACACTGACTCCATGAGACAGAGGTAATTGAGGCCCTTATGTTTTTAAAATCAAGTGAAGATTTTATGACTTCAATTCACTTGCTTTGTTTGATACTCTAGACAAGGATGCTGGTGTAGGGTTGCTGTATAAATGAATTGGAGAGCCTACTTACCTGAGTTGAAGGGTACCCATCTGAAGTAGTTACCCATCATAGGTTTGGTGTTGTATGCAGAACACTGGAAATGTCTGAAATCAGGAACGCCTGATGGGCAGTCCTGTATAAAACATGATCGTTATATGGATACTGTTTTTCTGCACATCACACAGGTATCTAATGTGCATTATTACACATGTAATGATTCTAGTACTGCATTCCCCACACTAATGAACACTTACCATCGTGTTGCAAACTTGGTACTGCCTCTGGTCACCGGGACACACTGGACTTTCTGGATCTCTGTTGAAAACCAGAACAGTAAATGAAAAACTGAAGACAGTGCAAATTTCCAAGCAAATCATAAATTCCTAATAAACAGGATCATTACAAATGTAATGTGTTTTGAGGCCACAGTTCCAACAAGGTGATAAAGTTAAAGCTAACACTGACTGTGGCTTTTCTGATAACATGATAACTGGAACATTTTTGTGCATGTGAAAAATCTGCAAGAAATATTCAAATAGAGGGATTGGGGAGACTTTGACTGATGTGACCCCCATACAGTTCCACCACTTATAGAGGTTTTATGTCCAGTGAACTCATGAAATCAACAGCCCACTCAGCTACCACTCTCCTGGCCAATGGTAATTTTACCTAGCAGGGTTTCCAGCCTATTCCAGTGTAACGCACGGCATGACCGCCGCTCCTTACCTGACAGCTCGGCTCGGGCGCACTGTTCTTAGGCGCACGAGTCGCGGCTGTCAGGGTTTTAATGGCTGCCGGCACGCTCACATGACACTGACGTGTCGGGAGCGCTCCCACAGCACAGGGACGCAGCGGGAGATTTAAAAGCTGGACAGCTTGAGCACTCAGTGCCTAAGCTTCCAGCTAGAAAGGTCCTTATGGTTTGCTCCATTCCTGAGTATTCTACAGTGCTTCCTGTCTGCCTGTATCCTAGTGGTTATCCTTACCTCTTCCCTGTGTTGTTCCTGGTGGATGCAGATTTTCATTAAGCTATATACTCCTTATTTCTCCAAGATTTCTCAAGTGTGATATCCTGTTCCTGTATTGTCTTAAGTCTCAGTACTAGCAACTACCATTGGAGGGTACGCTCTGGGGCCGCAACCTGGGGGTCCTGTGCAGCTAAGACCAATACCTCCTTGCGGAGGTTAAAGGCGAAGACCAGGGGCCTCTTAGACTCCGCGCCTCACAGCGTACTTAAAGCCAAACTCCAAAGTAGTACAGTAGGTCCACTTTCTGCCCGTGACATCCAGTTCCTTCAGTAGGTCTGGTGGAGGAGTTAGCCAACTGCTCAGCCACTAATAAGGGGGTTACTGACTAAAGTCTGAATTGTCTTGTAAAGGTGTGAATTCTCCTCTTCCCCATATTTGGGTATTCAGCAAACTCTGCGATGTGGTGAATTCACCAGCTAACAACGGTCACACACTGCACAATAGACTGACGCAAGTCATGTCTTCCCTATGGGAATTCTGAAGTAGTCGCAGATTTGCTATGGGAATCCTGTGTTAAGTCAATAAGGAGTAAAGACAGTCAAATTCTCACTTAAGTCAATAAGCCCCTAAGAGTAGTAGTTGGCATTTTGGTGCAGGGAAAATGGATCAAAACACACCGCTATGAATTGATTAGATTAGATAATTTTTATTGTCACTGGACAGTACACAAAATACATATCAGTGAAATTGCAGTTGCGTCGGTACAAGAGTATAATAACAGTAAACAATAAATAAAATAGATAAATAGAATTGCCTTGTGTGGGCATGGTCATGTAAACTGGGCATGAGCAAAATTTTGCGTGGAGCGCTATATAGGCCATATTTATCCCTATTAGTGCTGTGGAGGAAGCACTTTGTTTTTTAGAAAATTAGCCCTGCTTATATGTAATTTTGTAATAAAGATGTCATATACAGTATATCAACATTTTATGTTAGATAGTTTAACTGTTCACATCAGCCCTTACCCCAGTGCTTGTAATATCATTTCCGTACATAGGCACATGATGTAATTTTAAGTCAGAAGTCAATTTATGGGATTTTATCATCACAAAATGTCATTAATGCATTTATATATACTGTATATATATATATATATGGTGAACACTTTTGGGACATATTTATTAAAGAACAGCAATGGTAATGTACCACAAGGAAGGAGACTGTGAAAGGAATATTACATGACTCTGATCACCTGATGAGACATGTCCTTGTGCGTACAGCAGCACCCCCACCACAGGTTCTAGAGCAGGGAGACCAGCTGTGCCACACACTCCACTCATTGCTATCGCTTAGTGGTGGACTGCTTTCCGGACCATATCTGCTGACAAATCCTCTGTGGAATGGGATCCTCTGTACCTAACACAAGGAAAGTAAAAATAAAAAAATCTGGAAAATAGTTTCAAAGTCTATAACACACAAATGAGTACTTTGGCAACGTATCTCCATCAAATAAAATATCAAAACTGAATTTGTCAATAGTTATTTATTTTGGAATGTGGCAAAATTCAGTAAAAAAGACATTTAACCAAATAAATATTTCTGCAGTAAAGAAGTCCGATCTATGAATTCCGGTCAGCCAGAATCCGTATGGTAGCGCTGGATGGATATATAAAATGAAAAGAGAGGAGAGAGTATCTCCCCTAGTGTGATACCGTTGATTTCAATTGTGCAATTGTGCAATAATGTAGTTGTGCACGTGAGGTGTACACACATACAGTTAGTGCACTATATTATTGTGCTAAGACTGTTACCAGTATGTGATTCTTACACGTGCCTGAGTGTTTCAAATAAACAAAAGGTGAAAAAAAAATTTTTAGTGAAAAAAAGGCTATCATGTGATAAATATGGAATTGATACCAGTGGAAAATAGGAATAAAACAGGGGGTGAATCACTATGCTAACAGTCTTAGCACAATAATTTAGTGCACTAACTGTATGTGTGTACACCTCACGTGCACAACTACATTATTGCACAATTGAAATCAACGGTATCACACTAGGGGAGATACTCTCTCCTCTCTTTTCATTTTATTTATCCATCCAGCGCTACCATACGGATTCTGGCTGACCGGAATTCATAGATCGGACTTCTTTACTGTATGAGAGGAGACTGGGGCAGATCACCTCATCTGGTTAAGTGCAGGAAAAACGCAACAAATTTAGACTTTCATTCACAGTGAACCATTTGGGTAAAAGGACTCATCACACTTATAAACATCATTAAGGTTTAATTTTATATACTGTTTTATGCATCATATGAATACTATGTCATCAATATTGATAATACTATAATTAACTTGGTAATTTAATAACTTTAGGGCGCTGTACCTTACACTTTGCAAATATTTCTGCAGTGTCTACCTTGTAGTGTGATAAGTCCATATAGATATAACATTTGGAAAATTGTGAAGATTACCATATTATTTCCCTGTACATCTCTCTTCTCTGTAAAAATGCTTTGGTGTTTGAGGGACAAGGAACTGTCTTAAAGGAGAACTATAGCAGCATACTGCTAGATCATTATTCATGTGACGATCCACAGCCCAGGATCATCAGGTGAATACATCAGTGCTGCATCTCTCTTCTGGGTTATGTGAATGGCATTGGCTGAATGTAACTGGCTGAACATAACTGACTGCGCATACGCATATTGATTTTTTTTCTGCTCTGCACATGCATAGTCGGTTAATTTTGGCAAACTTTGTTAAAGTGTAAGTAAAGTTATTGACCAAACTATACATTAATATATATATATATATATATATATATATATATATATATATATATATATATTATATTTATAATGTAGTAGCATAAGTAGTCGGTTTTTAAGACAAGAGAATGTGAGGGGTGGGGGCATGGCCTTCTCCACTACAGGAAGGAGGAATATTTTACAGAGGGATAACAAGTGCTGCACAGTGAAAAGGTGAGAGAGGATTTTACTAATCTTTTTTTTTTACTTTACAGTACTTTAATGGGGCATACTTTATAAATAGGGTTTACTTATACTTTAAGGGAAGAGTCTGTGTGAGGACTGATGTCACAAACATAACCCAGAAGAGAGCTGCAGCAGTGATGTATTTGTCTAACGATCCTGGGCTGTGGATTGTCAGATGAATACTGATCTAGCAGCAGAACACTGACAGGGGATTATTCTCTAAAGTCTGACTTGTTCGTAAAGGTGTGAATTCACCAGCTAAAGACAGTCACAATAGACAGCTACTATCGCAGTTGTGTCTTTGTAATGAGAATATTGTCGCAGTCATGATTTTACTATGGAAATATTGTTGCAGCCACAACTTTAAAAATTGTTGCAGTCGCGACTTTACAATGGGAGAATTGTCGCAGTTGCAGATTTGCTATGGGAATCTGCTGTTTGAGAATACGACAGTCGAATTTGGACTTTAGAGAATAACCCCCTTAGTGTACTGCTGCTAGATCGATCAGGTAAGTCTGCTCTGCTGCTATAGTTCTCCTTTAATTGGACAACAAATATTCACTTAATTTAGATTGTTCTTCTATTAATGCACTTTGCATTTTGAGTTTTGATAAAAAAACAACTATTAACACTTCCATTGTTGAAAGCATTCTGACTCTGCAGCATTGTGCCTAAATCTTTTGCACAGTAGTAAATATAGCATTATTTTGTTCAGGGCCAAAGTCAAATAAAGTAGAAAGTGTATCACAAGGAAAGAGAGGAAAAGCCTAAAAAAGAATTCTCTCCATGCAGTTTCTTGTAACTCAATACGTTTGTGTAGTTTACTATACCTGACTGGATGATGGGACAATCTGGAGAATCCAAATGATGCACACAGTAGCCAAATTTGTACATATAAACCTGAAAATAAAGGGGGTGGATCATTAACCATCAAATGACTACAACAGAACACAAGAAGTATTATTAAGGGTATTAGCAATATGTCATAAATTATCCCCAATGATAGTACAGTACTATCTAGTACAGGGGTGGGTAAACTACGGCCTGTGGGCTATCTTTGGCCCGGCCCTTCTGCCAACATCGGGTGACAGGACCCGGACATGGGGAAATATATGAGGTCAAGACTGTTAACTTTGTAATGAATGCCAGACTAGTGTGAATGAGGCCTTGTAAGAACTTTAGCAAGGAATCTACTGAGCATGCTTCAGCCACGGGCCCAGGAATACACCAGAAGTAAAAACCCAATAAAAATTATAAAATAATCATTATTATGTAAAACTAATACATTGTAAGATGCTTGTTTTCAGATAAATATTGAATTACAGAACTGGCCTTATTTACTCTTTAGATTTAGATTAGATTAGATTAGATTAGATTTATTTATTGTCACTGGGAGTGTACAAGTAATACAAGTAATACAAAAATGCTAAATATCCTGTACTGCCTTTCATCAAATGTTTCTGAACTATAGTTGCCAGCATTCCCCTGACTAGCTGGCAATTATAGAATCTGAGGCTTAGCCAATAGGGATCCACAGTTTGCAGATTGGAACATAATTATATACTCATTACTTTAACAAGGGTAACATTCCTCCTGTTGCGTGCAGATCAATGTGGTGCATGAATGCCTTCAACACAGTCATGGGGTTTTTTGAAACTGACTGAGGAAATGCACAATGATATCACTGAGCTTCAGTCCATGAAAATCATTCCACAAGAAGGAATTCAGGTTAAGTGTTTAGTTATAATAAAGATCCTAGTGGCAGGTGGTGTACATGTTATGGAAGGTTAGAAACAACAGTTTAGAAAAGGGAAAAAAATCCAGGATGATATTCACCAGGGTGACACAGTGTGCAATGTGTATTATCACCTTTGATATTGATGGGGTTATAGGGTCCTTTTAAGAAATTATTTACCATACCTATGAAGCAAACTTTTCTATGTTCTAGTTCAGTGGTTCTTAACCAGGGTTCGGTGAGTTGGTCTCAGGGGTTCGGTGGAGCCCCCACCACAGAGGTCAAGTGATTTATCACTAAAGAAGGGTTCAGAGTGACAACACTCACAAAAGGTTAGCAAGTCAGCGAACAAGCTCATGTAAGGTTGGCAATGCACTCGGGGGGGGTTAACAATTAGGAATATTCAGAGATGGATGTACAGGTGACATGAAATCTTCTATGTCAAAGGTTCCTTTATATATGGAGAATCACTTCCTATACAGCATGCATACATGCCCACATTCCCCTTTAAAGACAGAAACATGTGTGCAGTGAGCCAAACTTTACCTTTAAAACATGTAAAATATATAAGTAACGTTGTCATGTATGATTGACCCTATAGTATTAATTTTTTCATGGAAGTCCAGACTTTCTATTGATTTTAATGTAGACAAGAAATCTTTCTTCTCTAGTGAATGTAATCTCCTCCGAAAGATTGACTATTCCCGGTGTTTGAACAAGTTTGAGTGATATGTCCAGATAAAAAAAAATCTGCTTTGTCATGCATCATAGTAGTAAAACAAATAGAAGCTCTTGATTGAGACTTAAAATAGTAACTTTACTGATTACCCAGTCACTTGTACAAACACATGGAACATTTTATTACAATTCATAACAATGCTTTACGTAATGAAATTTGTGAGGCAGAAAATCTCTCCGCATTCACTGATATGAAACCAAATTCCTTAATTGGTGTATTACTAAAGCCATTTGTTTTTGAAAAGCACGTGATTTACCAGCTTTTGAAGCAAGAAATCTCTGCTGGCATGTGCTATTGTTAACAACGAGTGAGAGGTCACATGCTTCTCAGTTACTGATACCAGAAAAAATGATGACTCTACAAAAAGTCACTACTGTGTCTGTGTACATAATTGCTAACTAATGCTAACACTGTAAGTGAATGATAATATACAATTTATAGTTAAGTGCATAAACTATTTGGACATAAACTCATATTTACTATAGCATGTATGACATTTAGCTTGCCTACCTGTAAGTGGAATTTTCACTTACTTGCAATAGCTTTCCTTTTTGAGCCCATTCATAAAAAGTGACCTTGTACTTATGCCTCTCCATTACACTAAAGTACATTTCTATGTAAAATGTGGGTCCAATGTCACAGATGTTTAAGGAAGTTGGAATCTGTCATTAAAGAAGCTCTAGTGGATGAATGGTACATTTAGTGCCATATGATTCAGGGCTACATATGGCTGCCAGCAGGATCTGCTTATATGCACTGACATGAGCACAGACAATTGATAATTTATTAAGATAGGGATTCAGTTCAGTCCCTGCCGCATATGGAGCAAATTAGAACAAGACGCATCTGTCTTCAGCTAGCCAGGGATCAAATTTACCATTTACCAGCAGTTTAGAAAGCTGCTGCTCCAAAGCCAATATATATATATATATATATATGTAACGCTAAAGTGGCGGTATTTACTAACAGCACTTTAGTACATCTCATCAACCAG
>WMED01005685.1:0-19230 GCA_019650415.1 Pipa parva
GAAGTGAGGCGAACAGTACGCAGCTCACTTCGGAGCTTAGTGAATTACCCCCTAAAAGTGAAAAGTGAAATAATAAAGGTAATGGAGATATAAGTACTTGTTTCTTTATATAACATGGATATCCTTTCTCTATCCAAAGATGGGTTCACCGGTTCACAGGGTTAATATTTTGAGTTCCAGCAACACTTCCATGTTACATATTCTATGATATAATTAGCTATTGTGAACATTGTTTCTTACTAATGGAGCTATCTCTGTGGAAATAGCTATTTGGGTAGTTTCCCATTTTCTTCTTTCTTTCCAAATAGTTTTCCTTTCTTAAAATAACTTCTTTTTGCTTTTCTCCTCTCCTCTGTGTACCTTGAAAATGTTCTTATTGGGATAGTTTATGGTTTGTTTAACTTCTCTCAGCGTAATATGTTTATTTATCCTCCTGAATGTTTATCTTTTTATTTACATTTTTGCTTTTAATAACTATTGCCAGTTCTTCTGAGCACCTTAATAACTTCCTTATTCTTTTATTTTTATTGAAATATCTAGCACATTGACCTGTGGCATTTAGTAGTGCATATGTGTTTGTTCCTTAGTTTCAATTAAGCCACTTATCCTTTTCCTTTCAATTGCCAAATAATAATTCTTCCATCAGAGTAAAGCCTATCTATCATTTAGATCAGGGGTCGGCAACCTTTTTGATGGAAAGCACCTGGAAGCATGGTGATGTCAGTGGCTCTGGATTGGCTCTACAGTGCTACAGGGCATTGTCTCTACAGCGCTTGCCGGCGATTAGCCGGCAGACTGTAATGAGCGGCTGTTACAGTCAAAGAGCCAAATGTACCATCAAAAGAGCCACATCTGGCTTAAGAACCATAGGTTGCTGACCCCTGATTTAGATCCTCAACTTTAGACTGGTACCAGTTGACCTGTTGCCCATTAATAGACTTCATTTATTTTGTGACAGTCATTACATATAACACTTTAACATAACTGTTCTCTTTGGTGCTGATTTCCTATAGAATTATTGCTGCAAAATCCACCAATATATTGTAATGCATTCAGCTAAGAAAAATATTTTTTGAACATGGATTGCTTTCAATGCCTTCCATTCTTTTGTCCTTTGTGCTGCTCACTAACAGTATTATTCGTATTATTATCGTCTTACAACTGGGATCTGCTGCTTTTCCAGATGTTGCTGAACTTTAACGACTAGCTAATACTTTTTATAGAGTACTAGTCATCACACTTACAGTTCAGCTGGAGGCCTCTGGATGCTAATCAGTATTTTATATAGAACTCACAGATATGCAGTATGTATGTATGTATAATTTTATTTATAAAGCGTCATAAATTTACACATCACTGTACAATTCAGCAATACAAGTACAATAGAGACATGGTAAAAGTGCATTAAGCAACACAAGTAAAATAATGCAAGGATACAGTACATTACTTTAAGTGCTAGGTTGCAGTTGACACAAGAGGTTGGAGGTCCCTGCCCCGTAGAGCTTACAATCTAAGTGGGAGGAAGACTTACATACACAGATAGAAGGACAATAAGAGCTGTAGAATGTGTTGAGATATAGGTCAATAAATACAAATAAATACAGTGGTATCTCGGTTTTCAAACGACTTGACTTTCAAATAAATCGGTATTCAAACACAAAATTCGAGAAAATTTTGTCCTGAAATAGGAACAAACATTTGGAACTTGAAAACCCGAGATGAGCCGAATGGCATTTGTTCGTCCCAGCGTGCCTTGCCCGCAGCATCAATACGAGTCAATCTGCGTTCAGATTTCTTATGAGATAAATTGTTTCGGTTCTCGACCGCACTTTCGGAAAGAATTGTGGTCGAGAACCGAGGTACCAGTGTAGATCAATGAATACAGGTATAAAACATGAATAAATAAAGATAAAATAAAATATATACATAAAATCAATGATCAGTATCAGTAACACCGATATGATTTATTGTGCAAGTATCTCATATGGGAATAGTTCTTTTTACCATACATTCAGTAGTGTAAGGAATATATTACTGTAATGTGACAGGTTTTTTTTTTATTATTTGGTTGAAATATTTCTCTGCTTTACTCTGATCAATCTGCAGTAACTGTCATTTCCCATTGTCTTTTAAAGCTATTCTGAAAATACTTTAACAAGTCTTTAGTGTGCTACTTAGCAGCAATCATCTAAATTAATTTTGTCAAGATCTCCTGTGACCTGTGATTACTCTCTCTTCATTTCAAATCTTTTGGTTAAATCTACCATCAGTAATGCTTTGTGCTGCTTATTCACTTTATACATAGTTTCCATGTTGGGTTGTAGCAGACTAATATTACTAATGTTTACTAGAGGCAATGAAAATAACTTAAACAATTTATGAGATGTAGAATGCACAAGGAAAACTATGTTTAATATTAAACAACTTGTTTGGCTATTTTATTAATTATTTGTCATTATTATTACCTTATCAGTGTGAGACTGGAGAGCTGGGGTGACAAAAGATCAGGGACCTACTAATAGATGCTTTATCTTCAGTCTTGTATTTTACCCTGGGATGATGGTGCATTGTTAAACTCCAGGAGGACCTACTGAGGCCTGTCTCATCAGTAGGTTCCCATATGTCTAGATGGGAAAGTCTGATACTGTATTGTTATATAACATTTGAAAGACTTATCTATTTGTATTAGTTCTAGAGATGTTCTGGACTTGTGTGTTTAAAGTAAGCATTTTTTCTTGTCCAGTTGCCTAAAGTAGATCTTAAAATCACAGCCCTGCCTTAAATCAATAAAAAGATCTCCTAGGATTACAGTTGGCCAAACTTTTGAGAAAAAAAAGCCTTTATCAGTCTTAAACTTGCAGCAAGATGGGCAATATGAAGTTAATTTAATTTTCACCTAGGATATATAGAATATATATATGTTAAGATAGAGTGGTTATGTTAGTCCACAGATGCAAAAAAATGATTATGAGCCTGCCATTTACATATTTATCTCCTCTTTAGAAGGTCAGTGTAGAATTAACAGGGAGGTAAAGGGCAAATTTTTTACTGCCTCCCTACATTGACAATTAGAAATGTAATCAACATCATTATGTGTCTAATTTCATGTATTTCTCCTATTGTTGTGCCTTAGAACCAATTCACATGCTTGTCTGGACTAGGGGTCGGCAAACTTAGTTGAGGAGGGAGCCATTTCGCTATTTCCTTCAGCAGCGACAATTTTTTTTTCGAGCTGCAACAGGGGACTCTCCTTTGACCTGCCGATGGCCAATCAGAAGAGGCATTGGAGGTCATGGGCGGGGCTTATGAGATGCACTCCAAGCTACAACAAGGTGGCTAAAGAGTTGTATGTTGCTCAAAAGCAACACTTTGCCGACCCCTGATCTAGACTATTTCAATTTAATTATAACTTGTATATTTGAATTCCTAGTCCCTTGCCATGCAGTCTGCTTAAATACCAGCTGGAAGTTGAAGAAAGGTTACAAACAAGCCAACCCTGTATCATTTTGACAAGCTTAGCAAAGTGACACGAATGACGCATCTTCTGGTTTCAGATGTGGCAAATCTGTCTTATTTAAATGTAGCTGTGGTCTACATGTTTATTATTGATTTTACTTTCCTGAAGAAGCCACAGGCATTGAGAGACAGCAAAACGCGTTAAATACTGATGTTCTATTTATGAGGATTATATCCCAATTGGATATCTATGATTATATACAATTTTATACTTCTGTTTTTGTGAGTATATTCATTGTTATTCTCTATTTAAATAAATCTCAAAGATTTTATGCTATGGGGATTTTTCTCTTCTTTATATGGAATTCGAAAAGATACTCTCTGGCACTCCAAGTAATAAAATCAAAAAACTTTTTTTGAAAAACAGCCATTAAAACCAGGCTCTGGACAATCCCATTAAGCGAGAGCACCTCACTCATTTCACGCCGATAGGCACTTAATCATAGTAATTTTATATAGAATTTGGCCATTTTATTTATGGATTGTTGAGATTCCTTGAGTGAATTGTGACTACGTCTACTCTAGAGATCTGTGGTCACCATTTAAGGCTTGTATTCATATACAGATAGATGGTTTCAGCACTCCAATAATTCAGTTAGAAAATTTTTTTTATGGTCTGATTCCTAGTATGAACAAGGTTAGTTGTCATTCCCTACATATATACTGTATATATATATATATATATATATATATATGTTTTCCTCTTCTTTGTTCTGGGTTATTGGTTAGTGTTTTCAAAAATTGATACACTGACTAATATTTAGATCAAAGATGTTACATGTTCCAATATTACTACATTGTCATATCATAGATAGTTTACATTGTGACAGGAAACAAATGATATGTTTAAATTTGCCACAGTTTTAATGTTATAGATTTACTTTTGGATAATATATTGTACATTGTATCATTGTACTCTGAAAACCACATGGAAATGTTGCAGTTAAAACCAGGTCCACACTGCACATCTCTATCTGAATCTCTATACTTGTAGAGAACAGATGGTCTCAATTTAGAATGGCAGGACATATAGTTATACGGGTATATTTGTTTGACCGTACATCGGGGTATTTAACCTTGATGTCCCCCTGTACAATTTGAGATATGATGTCTGAAGGGACCCGCTGCACATATGAGAATTATGCAGGAGTAACGTCAAAGTAAGGGGGCATGATCTTGCTATGTAGGGGTGGGACAAACACTGACCCCTGAGATCTAACCGGAAGTGATTCACATGCCAGTTCGAATTACCGGCCATGTCGGATAATGAACAGACTACAAGACGAACGCTTCTAGCAGAGCTGGTCATGAGTGCAGTGTGGACCAATAGTGAACAACCCGGAAGTAAGTAAACGTTGCTATTTAAACTGAATGTTGTGACAGTATTTTTAAGCCTTGATTAAGCGCCACGCGCGAAACGCGTAGGCACTGTGTTTGCTGTTGATTTTATTGTTTTTATATTGCCCATGTGGTAGAATAAAGTAATTTTCTTACTGAATTATTGGAGTGCCGGAACCATCTATCTATTCAAGTTGACACTGTTCGTTCCTTCCTAAGCACCCGGCTAACTACACAGCCACAGGGGATTGAAGCGGCAGGTGACGGAGAAGGTAATACCTACTCAAATTTGTTTTTGATTGTATTCATATACATCTGGTGAGCAATTATTATACTATAGGTGTGAGGAGCGCTATCACATCCACTTGGATTTGGACTGTGTTGCTATTTTCGAACATGTTTCTTCACCTTACTCAATCATCAAGTTTTTGGACACTTTCTTTTAGCCCATTATGGTCCCTTTTGGGCTTTTCTTTGGTGTGTATTTTGTTTATCATTGATATAAGCACTATTAGTGCATATTTTTCTTTTTGTGCCCTTTTCTCAGGTTTTCCACTCATTCTATTGATGTTTTTGATCAGCGTTCAAGGCACACTCTTTTTGGAATAGCTTCACAGGATTTGGACTCTATTTTTCACTATTAGTGGACTTTTTATTTTATTTTGAGCTCTGCTTTTTTTCAACACTTTGTTTGTTGGTTGTGTTATTTATGTTCAAGATGACTTCTTCTTATGTATTACAGGCACAAAGTGGCAGTAAAATCCTAAATCCATGGACTTCTCTAATGTTCAGAGGGAAAAGAAACTGCACTGGAGGTTGAAAAGCAACACTTAAAAGGTTATTCACTAAGGTGTGAATTTGTCTGTCGAATTCGCAAACAGCGGATTCCCATGGTAAATTCACTACAATTTCCTCATTGTAAAGTCGTGACAATTTTTAATGTTTAGATTGTGACAATTTTCCCATAATAAAGTCGCGACTGAGAAAATTTTCTAATTATAAAGAGTTAAAGACGCAACTGCGACAGTAGCAGCCTATTGCGACTGTCTGTATCTGGCGAATTCGCACCTATATGCAACAATTCGGACCTTAGTGAATAACCCCCTTAGTACAGTATGGGACCCACTAATACCGAACAGATTAAAAGAAAGTTAAAAAAGCAAACCAAAGATATAGGGGTTTTGCTGCTTTATTCCTTAAAGAAAAGGAACACAGTAGGATATTATTGGTAATTTAAACAATGTTACTGACCTTTCTGGGAGAGTTATTTTTATTCATGTGAAACATCAATAATTTTGTCTGTAGTACAGGTTTTCTTGGGTCACAATCCTTTGTAATGGCCTATGGAGAGAAATGGCTAATGGCTAGCATGGAAAGTAGTGCTATTGATGTTAAGAAAACCATCAAGACTCAACAATAATCATTTTTGAGTGCGATGTTTTCTCAAAATTTCAGATGGGGCAGCGTGCGCTGGAAGGACTCTACAATAACGCGATTTTCAGAGAAAATTGATTTGTTTTTTTCTTAAGAGGCAAGACCCTGCATTAATGCTATTATTGGAAAGAAAATTTAAAACATTAATAAAAATGTAGGGAGTATTTTTTGTTTTGTTTTGTTTATTTGTCTGTTTGCTTCTCAGAATCCAAACTTGTAGCAAAACTATATCTTTTTAGGGTGATCCTAACCTAGAACAGACATTACAAATAAATATGGTTGTGAAGCTCTCACTTTTTGAAACAGCTCCTATTAAAAGTAAGTATTGTTGTTGGTGGGTTTAGGGGATGCAGGAATGGAGAATGTTACAATGTATTAAACATGGAAATTGTAATGGCTCTTAATTGCTCTCATTTATTGAATCTATGGTAACTGTTAATATGTTTATACGTATATAGGTTAATGTTACATATATTTTTATACTGATATGTGGATATACTGGCTAATTATTTTATTATGTTAGTAATGTATTGGGCCCAGTGGCCTTGTAAGCTTTATGTAAATGTGAATGGACTAAATCAGTGACATCAACAAAACAAATGCAACACACTGCAATGTACTGTAAACCTTATGTCTAAAAGGTTGAAAACTGTATACTTTTCCCAGAACACACTTAACGAATTGTGCATAATTAACCCAATGTAACGTTCAAGGTAAAGTTGCCGTAGCCAGAGTGAACACAGTGTGGAGACGACAATGAATTACAGCCATACATATGCAACAAAAAAAAACTTGCTGTATCCCAGAATTCTCTATCTTTTTTAAGGTTGGCTTTTAACACTGTATCAGTCAACCCATTGGATCAGTTTATTTATAAAATCATGAAGTTAGCATCACTTAATCTCTAGGAACCTTATCAGGATAAATGTGTTAGGATCCCATTAATAATTACAGAACCCTTCTTTACCAAATAATCAGAAGGATGAATGTTTTGAATGCAATGCTACTTATAAATACTACATTTTAGCTGAAATTGGCAGATTTTACTTTTTTTAATGGGCAAGACAAATAATTATAGTTATTTTGTCATTGCAAACATGAAAACACTCAGCAGGCATTTGGGTACAGATGGCACAGATGCATAACAAATGTGACACAATTACTTTCTTTGCATGTTGCAAATTGATATGTTTTCAGAGTGGCACAACCAGCAGCGCTTTCCTTTCCAGTTAAAACCCTGTGGACCTTGATAAACGTACCCTCAGCTGCTCTGTTCCGTGAGTTCCCCCCTGTGTTACAAAACAGAGATTATCAGATGCTTTTAAAGCCATAGAATTCAGAGATAATGATAGAAAGGAATATACTGTGCTGAAATGGAAGAAAATAAAAATGTAAGGGGGAATGTCAAC
The DNA here is from genome assembly GCA_019650415.1 of Pipa parva. NCBI lineage: Eukaryota > Metazoa > Chordata > Amphibia > Anura > Pipidae > Pipa > Pipa parva. The sequence goes on from WMED01005685.1 coordinate 7,698, forward strand.
TTAAACTAACACTTTTGTTGACACAGAGATCCCCAGAAAATAAACAGAGGCGCCATTATGAAAAAGGCAGCATAGTCAATTAAGTTCTAATTGATGCAGCTGGATGCAAATGCATCTGAAGCCCATGATTTAATAGTTCCTGAAGAAAAGTAAAAAAAAAACATTAATCCCATCTAAGGAACAAAGGTAGCATCTGATGCTCCACATAGCATCTCCTGAAAATAGGTTCCAAGTGTTATCAACAGCTAGTGTATTGTGACATCTGAACAGATGGGTGAATGCAGGGCATGCTGTGTTTAAAAACATTGGAATTATGGGAAATAAGAGTGTCTTCTTGTAAGAATGATAGGCCTCAGTTTGAGTTCCCAGTGTGCAGATCTGGGTTTTTCACTATGGATTCTATGCCTGAAAGAGGCCTTGATTTGATTGCATGTTTGGTGACACCTTAGATTAAGAATACAGCCTGCCCCCTACAAACAACCTTATTTAATTGTAGTATTACTAAGTGTAACGGCTACAAAGTAACTAATACTATATTATGCTGCGCTATATCAGTGTACTGTATGTTTTTCATGACTTAAGCCTGTTGTGTTGATTGTTTATTTGATATATGGGAAAAAAATACATGCCTTTGAGTTAAATTTGTGTGGTTACTGTGTACCAGTGAGCTAAACCCCACAATTCAAAAGGAAGTATTTGCAAGAAAACAAACTCGATTCTCCTTAGATCTGTAAGATATGATTCATATTCCCTCCACCTTTTGAAATATGTATTTACAACTTATGTCCTTACTCTGCATATCAAGATAGAATACTCAGATCTGGATACTCTAATTAACACTATGAACTCCCTTTACAATTGACTACTGGTGATTGTGCAGTACTCGGCATATGCTGCCGGTGTTACTGATGATGTTAGACAGCAGGGACTGGCTGAAAACATGGCAGCGCTGCCAACTATAGGAAAATCTGGTAGTCACATGCAGAGCACATTATGTCTGCATATGCTGTGCCTCTAAAGACCCTCTCTCCCAGGGGATCCTCTCTCCATCCCTGGTACCTTATCAAAAGAAGAAGGTCAGTCCAAAAAACTTAAAAATTATACAACCAAGAAAATGATGACTTAATGTCAATGAAACTGACCTCCAGCTAAGGCATTTAGTGGGTTCTTTGTAGCCAAGAAAGCTTAACACCCCAAATGGATTGGATCTTCCAATGTGGTAGTCACAGGAGACTCAAGGATGAAGTGTCAGGGCTGTTGAATCTCTTAAGATGAGGCGTAGCAGAACTGGCTTGCATGGCATCAATATGCTGCAAACTAAAGACACTCATTACTATGGGACAGAGTTGGTGCAGATACAAGCAGCTAGGCCATTAGTACACTGAAGAACCACTAAGACTTGTACCCATGTGCACTGTCTCAAACAAGTGACATGGAATCACCAATAGCATTGCATAATAGATGTTTCATGAGTACTTTGAGCCATTCTGGTAGGTGAATGTTCTCTGCAGCACTGGCAATTAATGGAGAGAAAAGGATTTATGGGAATTCCTCAGCTTATAACTCTAATAGCTTAAAACTATTACTCTGACCTTAGATGATAAGGGAAACATCCCTGTAATTTTGGCATTTCTGCTTTCTGGCAGTTAAAGGCAGGCGTCTGCTATCTCACATTTCTAGGTAATGGAGATCTCACTTTCATAGTAAAACGCCATTTGTTTATTTCCATTAAAAAAAATAAAAACTTTGTGTACTCTGTCTAATCCAGACTCATTGTCTTCTATCCTGTGTTTAGGAATTATATTGCACTTACGTAATGGGTGAAAAGTACAGTAGCTGATATACAGGGAGAAGTGCCCAACTGCTGTAATATGCAGCATTGAAACCACCAGCGAGTCATAGCTGCAATATAACATCACATGGTCACAGTGCAACAATGGTTACTACTGCAAAATGGACAATCCAGCTTGGGACACTGTGAAAGTGCACAAAATGGCTGACATCTTTACAGTCTGCGTTGTTTGCTTGAATACTGATGTTAAACCCTGTCTCCTAGGCTTAAAGCAGTTAGTAAATCTTTTGACATGGCTGATTAAGGGGTACATGCTGTACTCGTAATTATGTGATTAACTACTGATTCTAAATGTGTCATATGTGTTGTACCCATGGAGCCAGACAGTGCAGTATGAATCTGTTCCTGCTGTATCAGTATTAGAATTGGAAACAGCTGCTGTACCAATATACTGTATGTACTGTGGTTCACTGCTATGACAATGTAGAGAATGTTGATTTGTAGCAAAGAATATATTAGTTAGACAATAACTGCTTTGAAAGTGTGCACTGCATCTTTAAATACCAGCTGTCAGATCTTGTCTACTGTCACTTCATGCTGTGCATCATGGGTTGGTTCTAATGTCTTTTGACTTCACTTTGTATTTTGTATGTTGAGCAATGAACGCAGTTGAAGCAACCTCATGCTTGCTGGGAGTTGTATGCTGCTAAGGCAGTTATCCTGCAAGAGTCACATCTCTGTGCTAACATGTTTAACGCAAACTAATTACAAAAAGACAGGAATATGTCTTTACTTGAGACCAGATTCACAATTTTATTATTTTCTGTGCAACACTGATTCAGTTTGACTAGACTACGTCAAGCTGGTCACACAGGTTACATTGGATGGATTGATTCTCACCATGTAGTTTTGTGAGATGACCTCATATTTAATTTTTATTGGCATTACTGTTTACTAGTGTTATGCAAATAGTTGTTCCATTTGATTTTAACCAAATTATTACTAATATCTTGCCAGAAATGTGAAAAAGGACCATGACATTTTCACTTTATACATCATAAATCATCTAAGACACGGGTGGGCAAACGTTTAAGCCATCAGGCCGCATGAATGGCCTGATAGCTTCAAAGGGCTGGGGGCGTGCCTAGTGTGCTGATGCCTATGGTGGTTGGCCACGCCTCCCATTTTAATATCCTCCCGCGAGCCGGTCCAAGACCTCTGGAGGGCTGGATTAGTTTGCCCACCCCTGGTCTAAGAGGCCATCAGTTGCAGTGGTCAGTACTCAAAGGCTCACATGTGACTGGCTGGGACCCACTGGTTTGCTACAGTACCCCCTGTATTTAGCTGTTGGTGACCTCATGTCTACTTAGCAATATTTACAACATATTTTCATTATTAGTTTTCAAAACAAAGGTTAGCACAGTGCATGATGGCACCCAAAGATAGAGATGGATTGCAAAAACTATACTTCCCAGAATCACTGCTTTTGTGAATAATCAATACAATACATGTATTTGTAGTACATTGCATCATTCCGCAGACTAGCATATTTACTTTAGTGTTAGCACTAAAATATTTCATAATATATTACTCATATTTCATAACTATTAACAGCAGTGTATTCATCAAACATTACGTTTATTTTGCTATGCAACGCTCTAAATCTGTGGACTTGTTTTGCATTCAGTAATTTCTCTCCTTATATGCCCTGAAGGCTAATGATGATGATGCATTCAATATTAGAGCTGCTCTGTTATCAGTCTGGGAGATACACAGGCAAATTGCCACAGGCTGTGAATTATCTCTAAGCTTCTCCAGCTACAGATCTGTGTACCCAGTATCCTTGTATAATCCTCAAATAACCACAGGTGAATTGACTATTTCAGCTATGCAGTAACATAAGTGTTTTAAGCTGTCACTTGACAGAAAGGGGTTCTCATATCTTCTAATAATGAACTTGTTACTGGACCCGTTGCAGACAGGATTGTGAGTAAGAATGTCAGGACGAGACTGTGTAATAATTTGTAAGAGTGTGAGTATTTATCTCTGTATCTTAGGGCCTTATTGACAAAAAGCCAAATAGTTGCATATTGCTTTGAATTCGCATTTGATCACCACTTCCCCATGTTCTCTTACACAACCAAGGGCCTCATTGACTAAAGACCGAATAGTTATGTAGAGCTGTGAATTCGCATCTATTCTCCACTTCTCCATGTTCTCTTATTGACAAAACTGAGATGTGGTGAATACGTGAACAATTCATACAACTACGATAGTTGCAATTTTGCAAAGTACTTTGCATCATTTTGCATGCACGTGCACAGGTACTTCTACTATTGACTAAGCAGCGGAGTAGTGTGAATGCAACTTGATATACTTCTCCGAATTCCCCTGTTTGACTTCACCACTTCAGACTGTTAAATTGGGGGTTGATGGCAGGACTCCAGTGTTGCGTAGGGCAACTATTCATTCAAAAGTGACAATGGCGACTGCAACTAAGTGACAACATGACCTAGGGACCAGGTAACATAGAAATAGATAGAATATTCACAGAATACAGTTAGTGGGACAGTGTGAGACTGATGTCACTGCCCTTCAGCTGTTGAATTCACCTCATTCTGCATGACTTCTCATCCTACTTCTATCCACCAGACTATGCCACACTATGCATGTAATAGCCATCAACACTGTCCACCTGTTCAACAAATGTATTCTCCACTTAGTCAATACTGAGGAGTGAATTCCCAACTATTTTGGTGATGCAATTTCAAATTGTAGTGAGGGGAATTCGGCAGGGGAATTCAAACTTAAGTCAATGAGGCCCTAATTTGGGTGAGTACAATAGTGGCAATCTTATGGAGCACTTCACATCACTTTGTGTGTGCATGCACAGGTACTTCTACTATTGACTAAGCGGTGGAGTGTGTCAAAGGAGCAAATACGACTAGGTGTACTTCTCCGAATTTACCCATCTGACTTTGCGGAATCAGAGTGGCAAATTAGGGAGTTGATGGCAGGGCTTCAGTGTGGCGTGAGGTAACTATTTAATCAAAAGTGACAATGGCGACTGTGACTCAATTAGTGTACTACTTGACATGAACTAGGGACAAGGTGACATTGAAACAGATGTACTATTCACTTATATACAATTAGTGGGATATAGTGTGGATGATATAACTATACTTCACTGGAGAAATTCACATCAATTCACATAACACTGCACAACTTCACATCCTACTTCTATTAGACTGACTTCACCACACTATGCATGTGACTGCGTCCGTAGAAGTCCACCATCTATCCACAGCTTCATCAATAAGAAGAAGTGAATTTGCGACTATATTGGCAAAGTGATTCGAATTGTAGCAAGATGATTTCAACAGGTGAATTCATCCTTCAATCAATAAGGCCCCATTTGTCTATGATTAACTTAATATACAATTTTGTTCTTTTTTGAAATATTTTTGTTTTTCCAACAACTAATAGAAATAAGTCACCTGTTTCCAAGTGTAGCCAGGAATGCTCTCTAGCCAACTGCCATTAGAGTTCAAATGTCACCTTGAAAAATTGTTCCTAGATAGATTATAGACAGATATGAACAAATTTTGCTGACCACAATGTAATATTTATTTCTATACATATACTGACCATCATGATTGTTACAGTTTCTGTTTTAAGCAGCTGTATCACAGAAGGTATTGTTTTCCTCCCATCTCGCAGTGCTTACATCCACTGCTTCCAGGCCAGCCAGCACCTTAAGAGATAGGTATCTGCCTACCGTTTAACTCAGCAGGTATTAGAGACAATAACTTGGGGGCCAGGGTTGCTTTATATGCATAATTCATGTATAATTTATTAAAACAAATATTTTACCCAAGACATTAGCTATTCTGGATAAACCTTACACTACCCTTTGTAATGCTTTCCTTTGGGAGGATAACCATCTGCTACCCTCTGGAATCTACTCAATATCATTTACTGGGCAAAAAAGTCACTTGCCACATGCCAACCTGCTGTGTAGCTATTTTGTCTCATAACATTGCTACAAAGTAGGGCCTAACTAGTTCTTGTAGCTTCTAGGATTCTGCCACCATAACAAGGGCCTATATCCCTCCCAGACTTGCAAATGAATATTCTACCAGGACCTTGTTCCTTCCAGCCCAGCAGGGACTTATATAACCCTTCAGAACACAACAACATAGGAACAGCTGTTTCACTTCTATCAGGTAATAATTCCTGGGAAGCAATAAACTGATATACAACATTTTACAGACATTAAAATATTTCTAGACTGTTGGTTTGTTTTTCTGTTTTTTTAACAGTGCCATTCATTTAGGTTATAGTGTTAAACAGAGCTAGTAGGAAGACTCCCTGGGATGCAATGTTTCCTGGGAAATAAATGTAATTGAACCTATATAGCACGTTTTTCTATGTTAAATATTGGAAGCCCTATGTATGACCCATGTTTTTAGATTGTCACTCCAGCTCTCACACAGAACACAAACTTATGAGCTGTTTCAGACTTTCCGGTTCCAGTCAGTAGAGAGCAGGTAGTTCTAGCCAGTGGCTGATATGCCAAAGAAGTGGCTTTCATAAATACCCATATTTCATTCCTCATGAAGACAAACCGAGTTCATAGGGAGACCTAAGTCAGTGCTCATTTTGAAACAGATGAAAATACATTTTCTAAATGTTGGCTTTTCTTATAACTTAGATTTGCAGTTAATTAGTATACATTTGTGAAAAATGCTACATAGCTGATGCATATTGATTAATACAGATCAGCGTTAATGGTTCAGACAAAGCTCATGAGAGTTTAGTGAAGCAGGTTTTGCTTATCTCTAATTACCATTTGAATATAGTTAATCTATAATTAGACTGAGAACATTTTCATGGGTAATAAGATTTCAATAAAAGGTCCATGACTGACCACTTGAAGTTTGACAAAAGGCACTTAAGAGAACTCTTAGATAGTGAGAAACAAGATTTTCTGGTTTGATGAATCCAAGATTAAAGTGCACCTGTCACCTTGCAATTGTTATAGTAAAGTACATCAATCTATTTTGGTTAGGACCTGACACTCAGAATCTATTAACATGCCCCCAAATACTCTGGTACCTCTCTCTCTCCCAGATCTCATCCATTCACACTAGATCTAATCAGGGACATGAATTGGGCAGGAGTAATTGAAGCATGAAGTGCTAGACTTAACTCTGCAGCAATACCTGCTGCTATTGCTGCAGTGCTACTGTAATACTAGCACTATGGAAATAATTAGCATAAATTAAATAAACCCCAGCTAGAAGGGGTCCCTGGGACCCCCACAACTCCTCCCAACATCACTCCTCACGTAGCGCTAGGCTGAGTGAGTGGATCGCTAAGTGCAGGAAGTGGTTCCTATGAAGCTGCTTCCCTGCACCTCTGTGTCCCTGTGGGGTAGGGGGCCTATAGAAACAAAAAGAAGGGGTCCCTGGAACCATGTAGGATTAAAAAGAAGGGTTCCCTGGGACCCTTTTCCCCCCACCCTCCCCCAGCGCTAGGCAGGGTGGAAGACAGCCAGGCTCCCTGGGAAGTTTACTTTTTGCATATACCAAGTTTTTTATTTGTTAGCCGTAACATCTTCAGTTGGTAGGCTGTTCGATGTGTCCTTCAGCACTAATGTAAGGCTTATTTCTTTCTCTTAAAAATAAAAATCAGCTTTGATCTGAATCTGTAAATTGCTTTTGCCTAAAGTTTGTTGAATCCATTTAGCTAAAATTTCCTGACAAACCAATACCCCTAATCATGAGTAAAGTCTGTTTGCAGAAAGGAACCTGAACTGCATGCATTACTAACACTTATCAGAAAATCCTGTACATTGCCGCCTCTGCTTTCATCTTTAGAATGTAATAACTTTAAGTGCATTTTTTCCACCTAGTGAAGTAATACAGAAGATTTCAGCGCCAATGGTCCATATCCGAGTCTCCCAACTTCACAGATAAAAGCAGCAGCTGAACACAGATGGGCTGCACTCAGAGGATTATAAAGAACATTTCATCTGTCACGGGTATTTGTACATAACTAACATGAGGAAAATCATTTCTACAGGAGCTGGTCATGTCCTTAATTCTAAAACTGGGACAATGGCACTTGAAAATAAGCAAGTGAAATAAAGTCTGATTTTAATAATATACTATTTATGTTACACAAAAATCAGAAAACAGCATTATTTACCTTTGTTGGGGAATTACTGTTAACAATCTCGATTGTATTTTTCTCATAATGTAAGTGTCTATTTACAATCATCCCTTCTAAATGTACTAATTTGTTCTTTTTGGGATTCCATACCACGCATTGGTCTGTTTTAAATGGGTGGTTCTTTGATATCACACAGAGGGAGGAAGGTCTTCTCTTGGGATCACGGTGCCCAGGTCTTGTCCTACCCTGAGGGTGTCACTTAGGTCTCTCTAGGGTCTGGTTCTGGGAGGGAACATACCCTGTTTTTATTACCTTTGTGGTAGAAGGAGCCATGAAAGTAATGTGAGGTAAATTTGGATGTCAGCTCACATCAGAGGTGAGAGTTAAAGATTTAGGTAGAGAGGAGAAGCTTGGCACCCTAATACGGAGTATTAGAAAAGTATATCTGCCCTGTGGCTGTACACAAGCCAGGATCTGAGTGGTACATACAGCTGCATGATTGATTTGGGTTCCTAAAACTGAATGTCCTTATCTGAAATGTTTCTGCATCTCTATCCTGTCAAAGAAAGCTAGTAATGTATGATCTTTTTCAGGGGTCGGCAACCCATGGCTTGTGAGCCAGATGTGGCTCTTTCGACAGCTGCATGTGGCTCACTGACTGTAATGAATGGTGCTCACATGCAAGCACCGCTCATTACAGTTTGCCGGCTAAACGCCGGCAAGCACTGTAGAGACAAAGCTCTCTCAGTGCTTCAGGGTTGCTAGCGAATCCGGAACCGTTGACATCATGGTGCTTCCAGCTTGCTAACCAATCCGTAGCCGCTGACATGACATATGACGTCAGTGGCTTCAGATTCAAAAGGGCTGAGCAGAGCTGCACGTATATGGCTCTATCAGCCACAGAGGTTGTTGACCCCTGATCTATTTCATAAGTTCTAACTGAGTTAGTTTTATTTATGAGCAATTGGAGTATATGTAACTACCTCTCTTTGAAAATAAACTGTTCTATTGTTTAGGCTTGAAAAAAGTTCCTGGTACCTATTCTTTCTGTTTGGTTAGTAATGAAGGGGGAGACCCACCCTGTAGAAGATGAACTGTAAGATGGATTTTGGGTTGAATCTCTCAGAGGATCATGGGAGTTTTAGATCATTAGAAAAGGGTTTACCGAGTGTTATATATTCTATTTGTGTCCCAGCTTTCTACGATGGGATTAATTTATTGGCTGCATTCAGTCTTTGACATATCAGTCTAAAAAAATCTACATTTTAAAGCGAGGAATGATTCCCATGCACCTTGTAGTTTTTGTAAACTTAACAAGGTTTTTTTTACGTAAAGAAATATTAAATATTCTAAAAGAGTAGAACACATCTGTAGTATGAGGTGGCTCGGCCAGGGAAATTTCCCAAGCTTTGGTCACTCAGTGCAACCACATCTGAAGAGGTGCCTGCTGTACTCACAATCAGGGAGCAATGAGCAGACAGGAGGGGAAATGGTAAAAAGATAGGAGGAGCAGTAGTCAATGAGTCATGGGTGGGCAGTTGTAGCACAAGCTTAGTGATACAGGCAACCAGCTATTACTGACCACCCACAGACGTGGAACTACCCTGTGTCAGCACCCCCTGAAAGAAAAATACCTGGTTTTACAGGGTTTTGTACATAACAGCTTGTGGTTGGGGACTTTGAAGCTACTGTGCCCCATAGAGGTATGGTAGGGACATGGTATACAGAAACTATGTGTCTGAAATGGATCAGTTTAAACCTCCAAGTCCTTTAATTTTCTCTGGAAACCTCAGTGAAAATGGAGGAGGTGGGAGCAGAAATTGCTGCTGTATTTAACTGTAAACACACGGCGAAAACGCGTTGAGGGGAGACACCAGCGCTTACTTAATCCTGTTCTACATCATCTGCTGACGAACAGAGCTGAACGTTACAGAAGAGATTGATGATCGTTTTACACTTAGCCTTAAAGGGCTTTTAATGCGATTCACTCTCTGTACGATTGTGAGTACCTGTCTTTTTTAACATTTTAATATTAAAAGTCATATTACGCTATGAGAATCTTCTTGTTCTATTTTGGTACTGCTGAAATTTGAAGATTTCGTATTCTGGAAAGTTTATGACACCACTGAAGCTCGTTTTGAGAGGTTCATCCCATTTGACATGCTGGTATAATTACAAAATCTGGTGAGCAGTTAGCACTATTGATATGGTGTCATGTGTCTTGATTCACCGATAAAGTACAATTGCCAGTATTTTTATTCAACACCAATACACTGGGTTACATCTATTTTGGGACGTTTGGTTCTTTTCTTTATATATCACATAATAAGTGATTCAGCACTATATAGTGCTTTTTTTTATACTGTGTACTTTTAACACACCCTGGGGTCGCTACAAATTTAACAGGCTACCATTTGGGATAAAGTCTGCCAGTGAAGTGTTTCAACAGAAAAACGTGGAAGCTTTTGGTGATATTGAAGGCATCCACATGATAGCAGATGACATGATAATAGCGGCCTCCACCAGACAAGAACATGATGACATCCTAAAGAAAGTTATGGAGAGAGCTAAGAAGCTCAATATCAAGTTCAATAAGGACAAAATCCAGTACTTGGTAAAAGAAGTTAAGTACATGGGCCACATTATCACTGCTGAAGGAGTCAAGCCTGATAACAGCAAAATGTCAGCAATTTTAAACATACCAACACCACAAGACAAGAAAGATCTAATGCGTTTTCTTGGTATGACTAGGTATTTGGTACAATATATACCCGATGGAGCATCACTGTCTGCACCACTGCGACTGCTATTAAAGAAGGATATATTGTGGCAATGGGAGCCTGAGCAGGACAAAGCATTCAATTTGCTGAAAAGCACCCTAACAATTGTCCCAGTTCTCAGCTATTTTGATCCATCCAAAACAACTGGAAATTCAAGCTGATGCATCTAAAGATGGCTTTGGAGCATGTCTTATGCAAGATAAAAAAACCCCCATTATCTATGCATCTAGATCACTATCTCATGCAGAACAAAACTATGCTCAAATTGAGAAAGAACTTTTAGCAATTGTATTTGCAACAAAAAAAAATCCATCAGTATATCTATGGAACTATGGAACAACAGTGAAAGTTCAATCAGATCATAAACCTTTGCAAGCAATTCTGTCTAGACCCATAGGTCAAGCTCCTGCAAGACTGCAGAGAATTCTACTGCAACTGCAAAAATATGATTTGTCTGTATCATATACCCCGGGCAAAATGCTGGTTATTGCAGACACGCTTTCCAGAGCAGTTGATACTACCAGTACAGATAATGCAGAAGAGATTTTTGATGAAAAAGTGGTTTACTCCATGCAAACCACAGACACACTTAATCCTGATATGCTAAAAACACTGCTAGAAGAAACTCAGAAAAATGAAACCCTAGCAGCAGTTACAGAAATGCATATAAAAGGCTGAACTTCTGTGGCTAAAACTTCCAACAGACATTTTTGATTTCAGAGGTCATTCTTTTCTTCTGATTGTGGACTATTTTTCTAAATATCCTGAAGTTCTAAAATTGCCA
>WMED01005686.1:0-19229 GCA_019650415.1 Pipa parva
GAGACTGTGCCTATATTAGTGAATGAGACTGTGCCTATATTAGTGAATGAGACTGTGCCTTTATTAGTGAATACAATTGGTTGTGTATTCACCTCATCACAGATTCTGATCAATAAGAAAACAAGGGAAAGTGGTGATTATATGCAAATTCAGCGCTTTACGCGACTATTCAGCTTTTAGTCAATAAGGCCCAGTCTGTCTATAACATTGGTTGGACTGAGTCCAAATAAAAATCATCTACTGAACATCCACAATGGCCCAGAAATGTTTACTTTGTAGCTTTAGATATACTTGTTTGACTAAACAGCTTGTTAACAAGGCTTAAAATATCATATGCAACATAATCCAAAGATATTTAAATAAAATTTAGTTGCCAAAAGTCCTCATTGAAAGCTGAATAATTCCCTGACTTGGGAAAACATTTCTTACCTATCACGAGTTTTCTAAAACAGGAATGATTTATCCAGTCTATGCAAACTGATGTGGGGCATTTCAATTTAGAGCAGAAAGGACATATGTTTATTTAATATTCCTATGAGCAACACTAAATTGTACTTTCAAGATCATCTGTCTAATGCAGTTACTGTTGTACCACTCATTCCAGTATCTGCAAATGTTAATTCATGACTCACATCACTAATTACTGCCTGAGATAATCCATATTCAGTGATCACAACAGAAAAATCTAATGCTGTTTCTATTCACTTTTTTATGTAACTGATATTAGAGTAATTTGTTTACATCTTTCTGCCTTTTAAACCATAAAACACCAGTTTTGACTGTCTTAAGATACGTAATTATTGAGAAGCCAGTTTATATTCAGATCCCTAAAGGGATGATTACGTTTGAGCTGTAAGCACATGGTTCATTGGTTTTCAGAAATTCATCATGGGAAACCCCATGTTATGTAGATAATTTAAATTATATGGATACTGCAGTGAATGACTGAAGGGTGTAGGCCAACAATTAGAGACTAAAGAGAGTATTAGGGTCCTGGAGAAATACTCCAGATAGAATCCCAAAAAGGTTCCCTAAGATAAACCAGGCCTAGAGAAGGAGTGGTAAAATGTAGACATTAATGGTTGGGATTCTCATTAATATCAGGATCAAATTTCAGTTAGTCCAAAAAAAATATGAACCAATATTACTAGAATGTTCCTTAGATTTATCATCAAACCTCTCTAATAAATGTCTGTAAATTTCAAAAGGTGGAGAAGGAACATTAAACATTGTTTGAAAATAAATTCCCCATCATTCCATATGATTAAGACACCATTTTAGCTTTGTATTTGCTGGGAAAATGTAGGGGCTCCCTCTTCCAAAAAGGAGTAAAGTAATGTCATTTTAGGGCAAAGCTGGGCTTATTATTGTGGATAGACAGGGAGAGGTGTGGGGTGACTATGAAATGGGTAGGAAATTTAAACAGGCCTGAGCCTTGCACTGCAAAACAAAATGGCATCTGTCCTGTCAAGGCCAAGTTTGTCTTGCAGTGAAACACAGGGATGATCTTTATTTTGAGGGTATTTTTTAACTAGTTTGATGAAAAATTAAATTGTTGTTAGAGATGTGGGGCTCTTCCCACCCACATGCTCACTCAGTGAGTTCTGAATGAATGTAGCCTTCAACATGGAGGCTACAGCCAGTAAGTTCCAAATGGCTGTAGCCTCAATGCATACATGTGCAGAGTCAGTGAGTTCCCACTGGCTGTAGCCCCCATGCACTCATATGCAGAGTCAGTGAGTTCCAAATGGCTGTAGCCTCAATGCACACATGTGCAGAATCAGTGAGTTCCAAATGGCTGTAGCCTCAATGCACACATGCACAGAGTCAGTGAGTTCCAAATGGCTGTAGCCTCCATGTTCACATGCACAGAGTCAGTGAGTTCCAAATGGCTGTAGCCTCCATGTTCACATGTGCAGAGTCAGTGAGTTCCAAGTGGCTGTAGCCCCCATATGGTATCTCTTATGCATGTAGGATCTAATGTTTGAAAATATATTTCAATTTTTTTAATTCTTCACCTACAAAATTACTTCAAACACTGTGCAAGCACCAAAGAAGAATAAAAGAGACATGGAAATGTGTTTGTTTGCATTTTTTGTATAATTGGTAAAAACACAAAACACAGTTATGGAATCAGGATCTAATCCAGAACATGGGGGTCCGCACACATCTGTAGTAAGAAGAACTCCTGATGGAGTGTTGTAAGTGCTCACCAGGTTATAAGGCAGTCACAGTTAGTTGTATTCACCAATGAGGGGGCATGTATGGATTATCACATCAGATGTCATGAACCATGTATCATTAACACAGATGTCATGAACTAGTGGACTTGTATGGATTATTACCCCAGATGTCACAAAACATGACATCTGGAGTAGGAGCAGTAAAGTTGTGGAATACCCTTCACAAACATCTTCTCTTGGTAGATAGAATTAATTGTTACAAAAAGAGTTTGGATACTTTACCTGGCAAAGCCATAAAATGAAATGATGCTTAATGTACATTCTCCTACTTTCTGCATTAAAACCACTATCATGATTTCCTCAGCCTTGTTACTGCATTTGCTCAGTGATAAGGAATAGAAGGCCGGGTGCCAAAACTGTGACTTATGCAAATGTAATCCAATAAAGAACATGGTAAGAGTAATCTTGTTTTTAAGGTACTGACCTGCGAGAGAAGAAATATAATATTTATACTCACTGAGACTTTGGATGGTTTCCAGGAAAGATAATCAAGTTGTTTGGTCACCTTGAGCTGCGTGGACTACAGTAATTATAATTGGAAGTCATTAACCCCAGTCCGTTTACTGGCAATACTGTTTTTAGAATGATTTCTTTTTTCTATTCAATTATTTAATTTTTAGCTTTCGGACAAGAATCTGGAGCTAATTCAATCCTTAATGTTTTTAATATAGTTAATTTATAAAGTGCTAAAGCTTTAAAACACAATTGGGGTAAAAGTCAAATAAAGAAGCTAAGAAAGTCAAACTTGTGGTCTGAGGGGGTGCTAATTCCCATGCTATTAAAAGCAGAGAGAAGGCTTATAAAACACATAAGGAGCTAGCAGAGGTAACATGCACCTGTGAATATAAACTTATACGAGAGAAGAAAAGTCCGTGATTAAGAGAGTTATGCAGAAACATGGACAATTTTTATTCCACTGTAGAAGCCCATAACAATCATTTTTTGTTCTGTTGCAAATGGAGGCACTTTACAGAAAGTTGTAGAACAAGAGGCAATGGAGTTCTTCCTGAGAAATGTATACAAATGTACATCTCCAATAGCAAAAGGAACCTCCACAGGTTTGTCATGTTTACTGAGAAAGCGCTGTAATTGCCTTACGTTTAGAGTACAAAGTATTTCTTGACACGGGGGCAAAACTCGATAAACTCGACAAAGGCCAATTTTGCCTTTTTGAGTTTATCCTGAATGCATCTCACCTGTTCATTCGGTAAAAATCAATCGATATTATCGATCAATATTTATAAACCAAAACTTTTCAGTGGAAAGGTCACCATACTTCTAATGTAAAGGCCATAGACTGATAAAGTAAACAAATTGCCATGCTAATCATCTTCCAGACATAGCCAGAGAAAAAGGGAACAGGAAAAAATGTTGTCAAAGCTATGGTATAGATAGAGAGACTGGCATAAAGAATGTCCTATGAGAATTTTATCTTTTATATAGCAATTTTTAAAAAAAGGGGGTCAAAATAAATATGAAGTATGGGCAAAACAGTGCATAGGTTTGAGTGCTATTATGGGCTTAAAGGGGCACTATAGTGCTGATATAATTGCACACATACATATAAAACTCCTTTATACTAAGCCAGGGGTCAGCAAACTTTCACAAGAGGGAGCATTTTACTTTCTCCCACACTAGGGAAATTTTTTTTATGGAGACGCAAAGGTGGAGGAGCACAAGCTCCCATTCACATGACCTGAAAATGTCCTATCAGAAGAAGCATCAATGGTCATGGGCAGCGCAAGGAAGATGTGCTCAGAGCCACAACAAGGCAGTTGAAGAGCTGCATGTGGCTCAGGAGCCACAGTTTGCCACCCCTGACTGCTATTAGTTAAGCAGTGTGTTGGCCTTTTGACCTCATAAATTAAGTTGGAATGCAGGAGATTATAGAGGGAAAGCTGAATTCACTTATATACAGTTAGTGGCACATTGTGAGGATGAACTAGGGACAGGGAGACATAGAAAGGGATGTAATATTCACTTATATACAGTTAGTGGCACATTGTGAGGATGAACTAGGGACAGGGAGACATAGAAAAGATGTAATATTCACTTATATACAGTTAGTAGGGATTCCAGTCTCGGCAAGGCAACTCTTTTGGTCTCGCTGAGACTGAAATCCCCTTAATGCGCTTGCTGATGTCCATTTGTAAAGTCAGCCGAAGGATTCGGAGCTCACATCGCTGATTGGTGAATTCCCCTCTCAATATCGCGATTTTTTAATTGATTTTTTCGGTCAAGACTTTAATACATTTTGCCCTTTAGAGTTGGGTATGATGTAACACTAAGCACACCATGCTAGAATTTTAAATATTGTTTGACCCTTTCTTATGAAAGTCAGTCAGAGTTTGCTAGTACAAACGTAATATAAGGTTTTCACATTTTTTATAAAGCAGTTTATAGGGAATACACTTCTCAGCATTGTTGTCCTTTTGTAATGAAATACATAAAAATGAAGTATTAGTTTTGGACAATGCTATTTTGCATTTCAAATCTGAAAACAAGGCATAGATGATAAAAAATCTGCAAAGAATAATGAAAAATGTTTTGAGCGATGAGGTCATTCAGACCGGTGGGTTCAAAAAGATGATGCTAGATCTAGTAATGAATTTAAGGTCAGAGCAGTTATTAAACAGGTGAGATAAATATACATAAATATGATAAAAGAATGTACACTCATTTTAATGGCAGCACCTATTTACTGTGGTCCATAAATGTCAAATGCCATGAGAGCAATCATTCAATGGAGACATAGTCATTCTTTCCTCAACTCTTCCTTCATCTACAACTGACATTGTTTATACCAACATGGAAAGAGCCTGAGGGTTTTACAACAGGTTATAATTTAGAGTGCAAGTTTAGCTAAGCAAAGTGAAACAGCCATTAAATTGTTCTAACATGAAGGCCAAACACACTAATACAGCATGGCTTTGTGGAAATGCAAATTACAAGATCATACATAGCTGTATTAGTCTCCTTATAGTAAATTTTCTACACGTTAATATGTTTTAGAGGAAATATTTGTTCTTTTGGATTTATCTAGAGATTTTTTGAAGAAATAATGTAAGCAAAAGCATAATCTTCAAGGAATTTAGTAGAGTACACAGACACTCTCCTGACTTATATTACCTGCATCATATCTCCTCTTACTTGTCTTCTCATCTCAATATGCTTCTGTTGATACATTACCTTCATAAATGGATTAGTGCCAGAAGCAGTGCAGATGCACAATCTTATCGTTTATCACTTGATTCACTTTAGGGGCTCAGCTGGACGAATGATAGGACCAGCTCCTGCAACCACTAATCTTGAATAAAGGAAACTCACCATGTTGAAGTGAAAGGGGCCAGTGTACTCCCCACAACCAAGAATATCGGGTAGAAGAAGGCTTATCAGATTAAACAGTGTTATTATATTAGAGCCAGGCAATCAGGCCTGCGAATAGGCCTTTTTTAGATTTTGGTCTAGGACCAACATTGATCCAGCTTTTATTAGTAATATCATATCAAATATTTATGCTGTTCAGAAACCTGTCCATTCTCCTACATTGTGAGGAGCCTTACTTGCCAGGATGCTCCACCTCTGAGGCGGTCGTTTTGCACGCCTCTAACATATGAATGCTGCAGTCACATGGTTCAGACGTTGCGGGCACGTGCTTCTGACGCAGCTCATCGCAGGCATGCACCCACCACTTAGGTTATATAGGGCAGTCTCTCAGGAGCATCTGAGCCCATTTATTGAAATCACCTTCCTAGTTCTTGAGCTATTGTATTGTTTGCTGCTCCTGATATTTGGTTTCTGACCTCTGCCTGTTCCCTGCACATTGCTAACTGCATTTGGACATCGCTGCCTGTTTCCTGCTCGGACCTGCTCTGTTCCTGTACCTCTTTCTTCTTATTCTTTACACCAGTGGACAGCTACTCTAGGGGCCGCTCCTTGCAGCCAAGCCTACATCCCCTTGTGGGAGTCAATGGTGAAAACCAGAGAGTTTCTTAGACTCCGCGCCCTAGGGATAGCTTGTGCCAAGTCCCTGTGGATTTGCACTGTAACCTAAGACTCTCCCCAACCCCCTTCTAGTGCAACATTATATACTGTACATACAGTATAGAAGATGTTCTGTTGTCAGGTGTTAGATATTGAATTATTTTGATCTTTACATACAGAAGTGGAATAGGACTGAAATCAGTGCTAACTTGAACCTATGCCTCTATGCCTATTCCCAGCATGCCATGGTTTTCAACACTACATTCAAATGGTGTTTGCTAAATGCATCAGGGTGCTAAATCTAATATTGCATCAGAGTAAGCAGACAGCATTAAATTGTTGTGGGCATCCCTTGGGAGGTTTGGGTACACTATTCTGTATTCTGGGACACATTTAGAGCCTTATATTTTAAGTACTGGGCTCCTATGTGCCACTAAATCACTGAGGCTAGATTAGTGAACAATATGCTTATGTATTTATTAGGGCTGTATCTGACTTGTTGTCCTCCTAATCACTGCCAATCCTGGGCAAACTCCATCTGTTTCTCTGCAATTGCCATTCCTTAATTGGTGTAATCCATTCTTTCTCAAATGAAATCTGTATGCAATTCATAACAATTCAGTGCTTAGAAAATAAATGGAAGCTAGAATGTTACCTATTAATTAATTAAATTTATCTTTAACTGTAGCAGGCACCCATGTTTGTGAGCATCCAATAGTACAATTTGGCTTGGGAATAAAGTGCTGCAAAATGTTAAAATGCAGTGTTAACCTTTTCCTGAAAAAAAAAATTCTTGTACAGTCTAAATCTGAAGGTAAAACAGGTACAATATTTGTATAACAAGTTCTTACCTTCCCAGTATGTGGAAGGCAAGTGCTAGATCCATAGATCCAAAGAGAAAAACCTATAGAAAAAGACAAGAGGATCCTTAAAAGCACTCCAAAAATAAATAATTAATAAATGCATTTTCCAGACACACTGTTGACTCGTGGTAACCCGCCTGGACTACTGCAGTGTTCTTCTATTTGGCTTTCCAGCTTCCCGCATCTTCCCACTCCAGTCTATTCTAAATTCTGCTTCCAGAATTGTCTCCCTCCCTACCCGGAGGAGACAGCCTCTTTCCCAATCTCTCTCTGCTCCTTGGCTCCCTGTAAACAAACAAATCATTTACAGTGTACTTTTGACATATAAGGCACTTCACTCTATTGCCCCTCCCTACATTTCCTCTCTCGTATGCCTGCACATTCCTTGTCGTCAACTGCGCACCTCCCAAAGCAACCAGCTTTGAGTGCCACGCATCACTACTGCCCTTTTTCTTCTTAAACCATTTTCTCTGTCTGCCCCTCACATCTGGAATTCTATGCCTCTTTATCTTTGCCAGGAACATTCCCTCTGCACTTTTAAAGCCAAATGAAATCCTACCTTTTGGAGCACTAGCACTGATATTTATCACTGATTTTTATGTATATATTTTATTTAATACTTTGTCATTTATGATTAATATTTATATTTATTTATGGACTTGTGTTTCAACACATTGTCACAGCTCTTATTACCTGTCTGTGTATGTACGTAAGTCTTCCTTCCATTTAGACTGTAAGCTCTACGGGGCAGGGACCTTCAACCTCTTGTGTCAAACTCAACATAGCACTTAAAGTGATTTATCCTTGTGACTTTATACTGTATTGTTTAATACAGTTTCCCATGTCTGTATTTTATTTTTATTCTGAAGTGTACTTTATAAATAAAATTATACATACATCCATACATTTTGGTACAGGGTTCAGGGTAAAGCCACCCCTGTAAGTGGTAACTTTTGGAGTGCTTTTAAGTAACCTCTTGTCTTTTCCTGTAGGTTTCTCTGTGCAGTGCATACTGTATCTGAAGTAAGTCAGCTGAGTTGGATAATTGTGGAAAATGTTAATTATGCTCCATTTTCAGATTAATTGATTTAATTAAGCCAAGCATTTCATAAAAATATTAGTTGATCAGTTTCCCTTTCTGCTTCTAAGCCTTTGCAGGCATTCCTAAAATGATTTCCAGCACTTCCCCCAAACCCCAGAAGGATGGCAAAGCTTAGAGATTCATGGAAGGAAAATCTTCTGCAGTATGTGATAAACAGGGCTTAAAATCAGCCAAGTACTGTATATTTCTTGCATTCATAAAGCCTTCACCTTAAGTGCATGAAGGATTGTAACTATGGAAACACAGCTCAATCAATATACCTAGATCTTTAACATTCAGTGGTCACACCATGCTTTTAAGCTGCAGATATAATTTTAGTAAATTCCTGGACAGCGGCAGCAACATAAAAAGGGATAGGTCACTGGAACTGCCCTCGGTACTTGCCTTCTAAATTTATCAGAGGGGAAATTCTTTACATTTTACAAGACTTGAACACATGACCTCTCATATCAGGGTTACTGGTACAAGTTTAAAATATCATCATGGATTAGTAGAATGAAAGCCTAATTATGTTACACAACCAATATTACAACTGAAGGAAAAGAGATGGTGGTGGAAGAAAGACTCCAAAGGCAGCAGTCACCGCAAAACTCTTTGTTGGGTGAATAATTACACACAACATGTTTCCGGTGGGTGACCTTTGTCAAGTGTACAAACAAACTAGACCAGCATCTTAATAAAGAGAAAACCTCATTCACTAATCATGTGGGCAGGTTGACCAATACAATTAGCATACTAACATCACATTTGCATATATTCAAGTAATGATATTAACATATTAACATCATAATGACAGGTAATATTTATAAATTCATGTAATATATGTTGAAGAACATTAAATCATATTGTGAAAGGAGTGGTACACACATAAACAAGTACAATATCATAAAAAGTCTGTTGTTTTCAAGTCTGGTTTTGTTTGGACCTTTTTCGTCCTAAATAAATGAAAAACTCATTCAAGAAAATAAAGAGGAAATGGAAGGAAAGTATTCTACACCTTTTAATTGACCTGTTAGAGATAGAACTGTGGGTTACAGTAGGGCAAAGGCTTTTATTTGACCGTTAAGAAGAATTATTAACCTTCCCTTTGTTAAGTCAGTATATTCAGTGACATCATTATTTGAATAATATCTGTCCCCCAAATATGTAGTGTCCCTACATCAACATAGCTTGATATTACTGTGACTGGCTTAGAAGTTGACTATATAAATTCCTTCTTGTGGATATTAGTATTTCTGTTGATTTCAAGATAAAACAACTCCCAGTCCTTTTTGTACATCTCTGGCAATTGTTAAGGGCGAAATTTATTAAAATCGGAAAAGCCGTTTGAGCTTTTCCGAATTTAATAACTCGGGAGAACGCTTTGAAGTTTCTCCCGGTAAGTATGGCGAGATTTGCATCATGTGATACTTGCTGTGAGAAACTTTTTTTATTGGATATATCCATGGAAAGGTAACTATACTATATGGCTTCCTTTCCATGGATATATTTAATTTTAAAAAGTTTGTCACGGTAAGTATCAAACGATGCAAATCTCGCCATACTTACCGGGAGAAACTTCAAAGCGTTGTCCCGATTAAAGTCGGAAAAGCCGAAAAAGGCTTTTCCAACTTTAATAAATTTCGCCCTCAAGTATCAGTTGTTATTCATTACCATCAGAGGTAGTAAACAACTGCCTCTACGTCCCAATATATTATGATTTAACAACAAAATGAGTACTCTCTAGTGTATAACTATAGTTTATTTTGCTAGGCATTGTCAGTTTATGCAAAAAGAAAATCAGTTTGTTTTATTGATAGCTTGAAAAGAAAATTCTTAGAATTCCTCTTTTGAATGTTGGTGATTGTCTCAGCACAGAAGTCTACAGTTTAGCAATTACACAAGCCATCATCAAGGGGGTACGTTTTCTAAAAACAGCAGGGAAGGGAAAAAATAACTCTTGAAAATTGTATAGCGGCTCAAAATGAGCTGATTACAGAAAAAGGACATGAGGGGCCCCTGCTAAGTCATATGACAACGGGCACATAACCATCAGCTACTTTACATCCTAGAAATATCGGAAATGCTAATAATTCTGGCCCAGTTTAAATGTACATATATTTATATAAACTGGAGATTGTAACATTGGGAAATACAACTTTAAAGGGTTATTACCACACATCTAATATTTTTAAATAATGTTTACATTTTTTTAAATTAAAAATATATTGATATTTTTTGAATAATCTTTTATTTGTTTAAATAATATTTCTTGCACCTTTATTCAGCACCAGATTTACACCCCAGTAGCCAATGGCACTGAATGTTTGCTGTCTTTGGCCATTCCCACTAACTGACCACAACTCTTTGTACATATTGACAGATTACTGAAATGATTTGCGAAACAAAATGAAAAATGAAGTCACAAATGTTAGGTTCAACATCTGAATATTAACAACATCTCAGTTAAAAGGCATTCACCCTTCTGCCCTGCCTTCCTCCCTGACTTGGAGAAAGGCTCCCTTACATCTGAACTGCCTATAGACTTGTGCCTAATGTATATCAAAATATGGAACTGCCTCCATTTGAAGTCTTCCTCTAATGAAAATAATGGTTTGTTTGTAGAAACAATGCCTGGGGAAGGTTACTGCTCTTGTTATAACAATTGCCTAGTCTATATCACCTAGTATATATCACATTTATATATTTGAGATAGGACCGCAGTGTTGGGAAAGAAGTATTAGTCAAATCATCCACCATGCAATCCCAAAAAAAATACTATGGGCCTCATTGAGTAAAGGGTGAATTCATCTGTCAAATTCACCTCGCTACACTTTGAGTCACATCACCAAAATAGACACGAGTTCTCTTCTCAGCATTGACTAAGCAGACAATAGACTTGTAATTATGTATGTATATGTATCTATAATTTTATTAATAAAGTGCCACAAACTTACACAGCGCTGTACAGTTCAGTAATACAAATATAATACAGACATGGGAAAAGGGCATTAAACAATACAGTATAAGATCACAAGGATACATCACTTTAAGTGCTATGTTGAAGTTGATACAAGAGGTTGGAGTTCCCTGCCCCGTAGAGCTTACAGTCTAAGTGGGAGGAAGACTTACATACACAGATAGACGGGTAATAAGAGCTGTGACAATGTGTTGAAACACAAGTCCATAGATAAGTATAAATATTAAGTATAAATGGCTAAGTATTAAATAAAATATATACATAAAAATCAGTGATAAATATCAGTGCTAGTGTTACAAAAGGTAGGATTTCAGTTTGGTTTTAAAAGTGCAGAGGGAATGTTCCTGGCGAAGATAAAGGGGCATAGAATTCCAGATGTGAGTTGCACAACATGCTGACAGCAGCAATCACTGTCACATGTGTAGTGTGGTGTAGTCAGTCTAATAGAAGTAGGATGAGAAGTCATGCAGAATGAAGTGAATTCGACCAGTGAAGTGCAGTGATTTCAGTCTCACTATATCCCACTAACTGTATTCTGTGAATATTCTATTTCTATGTCACCTTGTCCCTAGGTCATATTGTCACTTAGTCTAAGTCGCCATTGTCACTTTTGAATGAATAGTCGCCTTACGCAACACTGGAGCCTTGTCATCAATCACACAATTTGCCAGTCTGATATTGTGAAGTCAAAAAGGTGAATTTGGAGCAGGACACCTAGTCACATTAGGACCTTTGCACCAGTCCTCCACTTGGTCAATAATAAAGTACCTGCATGTACTGTACACACAAAATGATGCGAAGAGCTCTGTAAGTTCGCGACTATTGTAGTCTCCTGAATTGGTCATGTATTTGTCACTTCGCAGAGTTTAGTCAATAAGTGAACAAGGGGAAGTGGAGAATAGTTGCAAATTCAGACCTTTACGCAACAGTTCAGACTTTCACCTTTTCAGAACTGAATAAGATAAATGTTGGTTTATAATAATCTATTGAACTAAACTAAATAATTTATTTTGTGCTTTTATAATTATAAATTAAATAGATATGTATTGGGAAGAGATTATTACATAGTTAGAGTTTAGGTTAAGGTGCTTGAGTTGGATAAGTAGACTAAGATGAATAATTCAATTGACTTAAGCAGATGAGGGTCTGGTGCAGATGATGTGAAGGAATGTGAAACATTGAGAAAAAATGGACAAAAGAACCAATACAAAAGGATTCAAATGAAGTACAAAGTAAGTACATCACTAAGCAGAGAGACTGAAAAATAGTCAATTAAACCAAAGTCAGAACGAAGGGCAGAGAATAATCCAGATTTCAAGTGCACATATCAGGGGGAAGCTGTAGTGCTATAATGGTTCCAAAAAATGGCTATGATACCTTCAGGAAGCGATTAAATTTATAGGAAAATCTATTAGTGTTGATTGGGTGAAAAGTGTTTGTAAAGGTTACGCTAGCAATTCTCCCACCCATTAAGAAACATTCTTACATGTCATATAATATGCATATCCTGACAGGTTTTATGCAAGAAAATCCTTCTGTTTAGATATATCTTATATTGTAGCCAGTACAAACAAGTTGATAATCCCTTGATAAATATTCCTAGTTCAGCCTCGGCCATAGACCCATCACGGATGTTGTACATCAACTCTTGTCCTTGGCTGCCCCCTTCTTTGGAGTGATGTTTTAATCTGCCCCCTCATCTGGACAAGAATTTCATTTCTTTGTCTTCTTGAGAAGAGTGAGAGCTTTTTTTTTTTCTTTAATCCAATTCATTAATGTATCAAGTGCATCTGGTAAAGTTTCATTGTAGAAGATATTTTTGAACATTTAAAAAAACAAACAAAAAAAAATCTTTGGATCTTTGTCTGACAGTCCGTGTGGGATTCTTTAGAAAATCCCTACGAAGGCAAAGCTCATATTATTTTTTCTTGCTGTGCTTCAGATTTTCTAGATAATTTGATTTTACTTTTTAACCAGCAATACATATTTGTAGCAGATAAAATCAGTATCACATGCTCCAGTTTGTTACATAGGGCTGGCAGCAGGGACCAGGGAAAAAGTGGAAGTAGATGGAGAAGAGAAATATGCCCAGGCAGATGGTTTTGTGATGATCGCAAAGGTTACCTTGATCTGTTTTTATTCCAGCAGATTTGTCACTTTGTGCAGTGTTGGTGGAAGACTGTGCTTCATTTACAGGGATGGTGTGGTTTATATGGGGGTGGGGAGTATTAGAAAGCTTAAGCAGGATGCAGTAATAAGTCGAGCTACAGTTAGGAGAGTATACAGAGCACAACCCTGACTATCAACACCAATTTGTGATCTGTTCTAGGGAAATCAACCTTGTGATGAGGAAGGCAGATGGGAATTGTAGTGGGTAATGCAAGCGTTGGATCATGGTGAAGGAAGTAACACACATATACATTATTTTATTATTATATTTTTTTCTACTGGGCGAACATTCCCTGGTGGCTCCTATTTGCCAACAGCAACAGTAGAAACACACCTGGGTGCCAGGATTTTTTCTGGAATGTAAATAGCCAATTTGGCCAACTGAGAACAAATTGTTCTCTTACAATGACTTTAAACACCAGCAAAGATAAGGTTTATACATTTACCAACAAAGCATCCATTGATAAAAGTGTTCAATCCTAAGGCTTGGCTTGACGTAGGTCTAAAAAGACAGATTATACATTATCTCCTATAAATTAGACTTTAAAACTACTTTACTGAGAAACCTAACTTTTCAATTCACATTCTGAAAACACTTCAGAATTATCCATTCTACAATTAAATTATTTCTTACATTTAGTGTTTAGAGTTTTGATTATAACTTGAACATTATTGGAACTGACCACCAAACACATCTAACCCCAGTCAAGCTGATTTGGGGTCACCCCCTGCAATAAGCACATTTATAAGCAACACTTTAGGAGCAAAGGCTTCAGAGCGCTTATTATGTCCCTTTCCTACAAAAGAAGAGAACTTTTGCCATCTTGACCATGCTGTTGTATGACATCAAAGCTTTAGACTGTTGAGTAATGCTGGAGGCCATCATTCTTATCTGTTAGCTCCCTCTACAGGATGAAACTAGTACACTGACATAGTGTGGACAATGCCAGTCTGGTGCTACAGGGAACAACACCCATTGCATAGTATTATGCAATTGTAGTGGCATAAATGTATACAAATCAATTTACTAGGGTTAAAATTAATTGAATGTGTTATATACAGTATAAATCCTGTTGATCATGTACAACCCATTACTGAAAATTCTGTAAAGATAATCCATTTACTGGTTCTATGTTCAATGGGTTTTGGAGGCAGTTAAAATCGAAGCTTTTCTTTCAAAAAATAACTGGTGTGTTAATGGTGTGAACATGTCTCTAAAGAGGATCAGTTAAGTATAATATTCTGAAGTTTGAGATGAGTATTTTTTCCCTCGGGGAAAAATCTATCCCTAAATATATTAAGTGAATTAACAAACCATAATGGTACTTATTTCATAATCACTGGAGTTGCACATATGCTGATTGCTCACAATGAGTGTCAGTAAGGCTGCTGGAAACCTTTCAAGCACAAAATTCCAGCTAATAAGAAATTCTTTTTTTTTTTTTTTTTTTGCATAAATCTCTTAATTAAGTTTTAAAATACAGTAGACTAATGGAAATAAGTGGCCCTCAAATAACCCTAAGGTGCTCCTCATGGAAATTAATAATATCGGGCATGTTTCAGATAAATTGCTGTATGACTTTTAGCTAAAGAAATATAGCCATGTTTCTTACATGTTCACAATATCCCTGCATACCATAGACCACTCCTCCACATGTATGTAATTCAGGATAGATATCCCCATCATTTTTCTGTATAGTCACCTTTCCTTTGATTCAGGCATGAATACAGTCTTTACTGCTGTAGCAAATTGTCAATGCTCAGGTATTCAGTCTAAAGTGACTTTTTCTGCCAATAGTTTGTTCTGCAGAGAGACACACTTCCTTGACTTGACGCAATGTTTTTAACCTTTATAGCAAATTCCCAGGGTTGTTGAATTTCTCGGTATTGCTTTATTGCTTTCTGCAGGTCAATGACCTGGACACTAATACTGACAATGCAAGAAAAGGCTATTTTAAGTCTTCTTTACATGTTGACAGGGGGGACTAGCAGAGAACTAACATACATATTAATTCTGTAGGTTGGTAATTTAGTAAAATACAGAAATTACTCAGAAATCCCACATGCATGAAATGACTAACACACATCCAAAACTGTAACATCTCTAGGAGATAAATCATGTATCTGAGAGGAGGGAATTATGGGTGAAAGGGAAAAACAAACACCCATTAAAATGTGTTAAACCTAATGTGTTTTTAGCCAAAAAAATAGATGCATGGGATTAAATGGTTTAGTTTTCTGTTATTTACAGCTTTCAGCTTGTGATAAGGTTATGTAAAAAGAGTCAAATGCATAAGAACAGCAGCAAGGGCAGATTACTTATGACAAATGTAACATATAGAGGTCAACCGAGGAGACAAAGCTGAAATGGTGGCAACCTGTTTACCCATGCAACTGTCTATGACAAGGTTCCAATACTGGTGGTGCACCCACTGCCATTATATTGAGTGTGGAGAGAGAGGTTAGGGTTCCGGTGGAAGGTCAAGGTTAGGATTCTGGTGGAAGGTCAAGTATTGGGGGAGGCACTCATAAATGTTCATCATAGAAAAAATTTAGTTTTTATTCTGTTTCTCTATATTTCTTTCTTTCTATCTCAGGTTATCTATATCTCCATCTATCTGTGTCAGAATTTAGGCACAGTCTGCTGAAGAACTAATGTAGAAAAGAAGGTGAGAGTCTGGAAAAGAAACGAGTCTAGGTAGGAACCTGTTACGAATAATATTTACTCACGTTCCTCCATGGTGATTTGGTGTCTGCTTTTGCCACGGTCACCATCTTCTCTTAGGTATGTTGGTCATGGGTGTCGTACTTCTTTGGCACCTAAATCCCTTCTGATGCATGACATAAGCAGACGTGGTTGCGATATTGCATCACGGACACACTCACCTCACATCTGGGCGCCTATTTAAGCCAGCCAGATGCCAATGCAGGCACAAAATTATAGGACTCTTCTCATGTTTCTGGGTGCATTAGTCTTCATTCTGATCTCCCATGTATGACCCTTGCTTGTGACCCGTTTACGCCTGAATTCCCTCTGCCTCGACCTTTTGCTTTGTTTTCTGACCTTGATGGTTTGCCACCAGTCCTAACCTCTACCAGCTCTCTGACCACTCTACTCATATCCAGTGTTTCTCCTCCACGTGTGTTCTGCATACCTATGTAGGTGCTGCAACCTGGGCATAGCACTGCAGCCAAACCCCAACCTCCTTGTGGGAGTTTTAGGAGAAGACCGGGTGTGCCTTAGACTCTGCACCTTGGATTCTGATCAATATCTGTTCACATTGGTAATTACCTCAGCTGCTACCTCCGACTCCTCCTTCCTGTACTGGTAGTAATTCCTGACAGCACCCAACTAATATGTTAAAAAAAATAGCCAGAAAAATCAGGGCATACAGAGTTCAAAGTCCAAGTCACAAACTGAAGGTTGGATGCAATCAGAAATGAAGTGTATTCCAAGAAACTAGAAAAGACGCATGAACCAGGAACCTACAAATGCAAAACTACACCCAGGAAGCTAGTGCAAACAGTGTCCTATAATCCACAGTGGTATGGTTAGAGTTATAAAAACTTTTAATGAAATAATTCACTGCATTTGCAGCAACAATGGCAGACCTGAGCCTAGGGTGTATTAAAACTCCCTAATCAACTGTCAGCTGAAGAGGAGTCTGGTGCAAATGTCTATGCATGCAAAGTGACAGGTCCTGTGCTGAAATCCCAGCAGGTTGGAATCTCAGAGTGAGCTGGCTGCCTAACAGTCTTTCTACTCCAGTGCTTTTCTATTTCTATATAGATAGATATATATATATATATTTCTATATATATATATTTACTTCCAATTAGTACATTAATAGGGTCTGGCCTAGCCTAAATTAGGGACCGAGTAATAACCCTCCATGCTTCTTTGTCGCAGGAGGGAGCTATCTTCATTCCCTGCTATGCTCTGCTTATATAGAAACAGAAGTTAGAGAAAAAAATTAAAGAGAAAATGGTAATAGGAGTAGACTGTTTCATAAAAGGATATTAGCTTAATAATCATCATTCCTTACACTTGAATTGGGTTAAATACTGTATGGTACCAAAGCAACTGGAAAATTCCTGTTCATATTGCTCCAAGCTCAACTTTGACTCTTATGGGTAGGGGTTCCCTGCTTACACACTGAAGGAGCAGGCTCCCCTTTAACACTTTTTATATTCTGGAATGATACAACACCAACCCCATAACAATCTCTACACCAGATCATGATGGAGGATGCAGTGCTAGAACACTTTCTCTTATGTAAAGACATCTATTGACTAATCACAGAAGTTACTCCTAAGGTTCACTGATGGTAGTTTCTGGTGTGTCCCTTATGTCATTTATGGGTCCCTCTGTACACTGTATCACCTATAATAGGCCTAAATATCCTAGGTGTTGCATAGCTGCTTGGCAAGGGATTATATAGCCTCAACAGGCAGAAAAATACTAAATTATTGGTAACGGACTCCCATGAGGGAAAGAAACATACTTTGGGAATAGGTGAACCAGATTATTCCTAACGGATACTGGAAATACTAGAGGCCATTCCTTTTAGTATATATTTACATTGATCTAATAATATGTTTGTATAAAGCAGGGTTCATATGCATTCAATATATATATATATATATATATATATAAATATTTTTTGCATGGACACCAGGTCTAATCATGAATCAGGAAGGTACAAAAGCCAGTTTGATGGCTCAGTGGCTTACACTGCTGTCCTGTTCCTGGGTTTGATTCAATCCTAGATCTGATCTGCATGGAGTTTGCATTTTCTCCTTTTACATGTGTAGGTTTTCTTAAGGTACTTAGGTTTCATCTACCATTCAAAAACCATACTAGGCAGTGGTGTAAATAGCCACTCTGGGTACCGCTTCCTCTCCTCACCTCCAACCAATAAAAATTTCACTTACTGGGATCAGGGGTGTTGCTTAGGGGTAGCAATGGTCTTCATGGCGCAGTAGCATCCCCCGGGGGCTTGGACCATGACCACTGCCACCTTGTTAGTTACATTCCTGGTTAATTAAAGCCTGTTTAAATTGACCCTAGTCTGTGTTTGTGTGATTGTATAGGAAAACTAGATTCTAATGGGGGAATTCATCAACAGGGCCAATTGTTAACAGAGGTCTTGTAACCCATAGTAACCAATCAGCAAACAGTATTCTATGGTATAAGGAAGTAAGATTAATAAAGACAACTTCTGATTGGTTGCTATAGGTTACTAGACCTCTGTTAAGTTTGTCTCTTTTGATTAATTCCTCTGTAAATTCCACAGATTCAGGAACTGAAGTGAATGAATCGCTGTAAAGCATTGCGGAAGATGCTGGCGCTCTTTATATATAAAATTAATAAAATTCATGTTGAAAAACACCATTTGTAAAGATTTTTGAGTTTTGAAGTCTGGCTAGCTCTACTGCTATCTACTACACAATTTTTTTTATTAAGACAATTTATGTAAATATTTTGTGTTATCCGGGAACCACTTAGAATTCTAGTTTTGTATTACTAAGCACAACAAGATGATTGCAGCTGCCTTTAAGATATCCCTTAGGTCAAGGAGACAATGCAACAGGTACAATATGTCATCTTACATTTGGCTCAAGAACATTTGAGCTGAGATGAAAACGAAGTGAGCAAAGATAAAAATTAAAATGTTAGTTATTAGAAATGATTCACTTAAAAATGAATCAGCTGTCTGTATTATACAAAGCATTTAACTACATCTTGCTGATATTGACCTGGATACATTTTCCCCTGAATAATGTCTCAGACACCAATTAATATGAAGCATGTTTTCCCCACAATAGAAGTTAAAGACAGTTTTTATGATATCTTTGTAGTGCTTCTATACTGCCTTCCTGTTTTAGCACTGTAAATGCTTTCTTTT
>WMED01005687.1:0-19229 GCA_019650415.1 Pipa parva
GTAGATGGCAAAGCTGCAGTGTTGCATTAGGAGACTATTCATTAAAAAATAACAATGAAGAAGACTGCAGGTGACTAAGTGACAACATGAAACATATATATGGCAGTTGTTTTTTATTGTTTTTATGTCACCCATGTGGTATTAATAAACTTTTTTGCTAAACATAAGTGGAGTGCTGGAAATATCGGTTTTCCTAAGTGACAACATGACCTAGGGAAGAAGTGACATAGAAATAAACAGAATATTCACAGAAAAATAGCTAGAAAAGGAAAAGTGCAAAGAAGGGGACGGCACTAAGTGCCTCAGTAAAAATGTTACCTTTATTGTTTGATAAGGCACTTAGTGCCGTCTCCTGTTTTGCGCTTTTCCTTTTCTAGCTATTTTTTTGATTCATCACAATTTCAAAGAAGTTTGAAGCCAACTTCATCTTTAGAGGAAGCTGCAATCAACTTTTTTTACCTTTGAACTTGCTTTACCACTCACATTTTCACAGTGACCGTTTATATATATATATTCTCTTCACATTATATAAGCTGTTTAACTTCATTGCACCGCCTGCTGGTTTTCACCTTTTTTAGAATATTCACAGAATACAGTTAGTGGTATATGATGAGACTGACGTTACTGCCCTTCACTTGTTGAATCTGCCTCACTCTGCGTGACTTTTCATCCTACTTCTAGGTGCCTGACTATGCCACACTACATGCATTCGCTGCTGTCCGCCTGTTTGACAAGTGTATTCTCCATTTCATAGTGAGAAGGGAATTTACGTTTATTTTGGCGATGTGACTTGAACTGTAGCGAGGTGAATTCGACAGGTGAATTTGCATTTTAGTCAATGAGGCTCTCAATGTTTGAATTCCTTCAGCTGCAAAGGGGACTCTGCCTTGGCTGTTGCAGGTAATGCTGAAATTTGGAAGTTTTATTTCACCCAAAGCAAACACAAAGCTGACTCTCTGCTTACTTTGGCAGTCTCCTAAGCCGTCTGTATTGCCATGTTGCACATCCTGCTCAAATGGCACTCTGTGAAGGCAAAAAGAAACACAGGATTATAACCTCTAGTGCACAGACTACACGCAGCTGGTGTACAAACATCAAAGCTTCAAAATATGCAGTCTTTCAAAGAAAAATAGAAGAAGTCAGGAACCAAGAATGCAACCCTATGAAAACACAAAATGCCTGAACAAGAGATGTTAGTGGCCCGGAACATCACAAACTATAAAAACACAAGTTACAATGCAAGACTTGTGCAGCTGTGTGTTTCATCTCGGTAAAATAATAAGCAGAGCTTTCTTACATGATTACCTCCCAAAACTGCAATCATTTATAACATTAAGATTCTGTGAGTTGTAGTTCAGACCCGGCTAAAGATCACTGCTTTATAGTGAGCAGCAGGTTCCAAAAATAAGTTTAATATGTCATTTTTTATGTCATTTGTATTGCGCACAAAGGGTCTTTTTATAGAAATACACTTTATTCAAATAACTCCTGTGGCTGACCTTTTTATTTTATATACAGACTCAAAATGTAATACTGCAATTAGATGTCCCCCCCCTGTCCCGCGCCGCTCCTCCCTGTCTCATGACACCCCCCCCGCCCCGCAACACCCCCCTTGCCCCATGCCCCCCACTCACCTCCAACACTGCAGTCGCTAGTAAAAAAAAAAATGCTCGCAAGCACCCCCCTCCTGGACACCCAGTGCCCCTAGCATCTGCCTATGTAGCCTAATGGGAGAGCCAGCCCTGGCAGGGATTCAATGTGCCTGACAAAAATAAGTTCAAGCGGTTTACTACCCACGTTAAGGACAAAAGGCACAATGGCTGGACTGTATACGTTACGTCTAATTCCTGTAGAAGGAAGTTGGACAAAGTAGGTTTTCAGACCAGAAAAGAGACTGTGGACTAAGCTTTCCTAAACAAATACACGCATAAGTGCTGTCCTCCATGTGCCTCCAGACATTCCCCAATGCCCTATTTAATGTCTATGCACAAGGTCTATAGTGCCTTATTATTCAGATTCAGAAGCTTGACAGATGTTTGTGATGGTTTTTGCAAGTAATAAAGATTATAAAAATGCTAAAAATGGACATTTTCACATTTGTGCTGGCAATAGTTTTTTTCTGTTCTAATCCACTAAAACAGGATGAAATGTATGAAACTCAAAAAGGCAGATTTCCAATATCTTTCAGTCGATTTTACCGATCAAACAGCCAAGATATACAGGGGATGAACTAGAAAAGGTCGAAATCGGCCTTCTCGAGTTTAATAAATTTCACCAAACATGTTCCACAAAAAATGTCAAACAAGTAAAACCAATTTGATAATAATAGTAATAATAGATTGATAGCAGTTAAAGTTGAAGTTAAAGTGAAAAAAAAACAACAAAAAAAAAACAACATTATGGCAAATTCTAAGTACGTGTCTGTTATCAAGGTGCTTTACAGCTTCCATTAACATTAGGAAGGGCTGGTATAAAAGGATCATGCATTCTGAATGACACAGCTATTCAACTTGGGGTTAGACAGGAATCTGGAGTATTATAGCTAATCATGAGTTTTACAACACCATGACTTAACAAGAATTAGAAAGAACGACTACACTGTTTAGAATGTTGGATCCTTGGGAGAGAAGTTCACCCTGGAGAACAGACAAGCAATGATTCACACAGAGATAATAAGACATTTTTAAAAAGTGCATTAGCTTCTAACACCAATGAACTGAGCAAAATGTTGATTATGTTGTATAGTCAACACCAATTTGTATTCATCAATTGATATTGTTATGAGAGGTTCTCTTGCAGTTACATTGATTGGGTGGCAAAGAGGTTTTTACAAGCCAAAGGCAACTATGTGATTATGGAATTTACTCCCTTTCTCAGCAAATTCTTCAGCAGCATAATGGGATCACAGACTCAGTGTCTAGCTGGCTGTAGAATTCTTGTTCATTATAATAACCATAGTATAACATTAGCCTGGGGTTCCAAGATAAAACAGTTATGGACACAATCTATGTTATTTTTTTTTTTTTTTAGTTAATATTCATCAACTTACTTAGTGCCAGAAGAGAGCTGTGAACAGGTTCCGGCATCCCGTAACCAAACGCAGTATGGGTCTCTGGATGCAATACAAGTTCTAAAAACATTTACATGAGAGAAATAAGAGGAAGGAGTTAATCAATTTGAATCTTTTTTTTTTTTTTTTATTAATCATATGCCCAGAAAATGTTTTCCTGTAAAATCTGAGAAGGAACAAAAGAGAATGATTTATAGAATATGAACAATAACATACTTTTTGCACTTCATGTGGCGGTCACATCTTGCAAGGGGAACCCATATGACACAGGTGGAAAACGCCACATATAGAGCATTGCTTTGTTTGTCAAGCTGCATCCCAATTATCCTTTTGTCCTCTGTCCCATCATAGCTGCATCTAAAATTAAACAACACGTACAGTATAGTCACATACCTTTTAATCTTATATCTGGGATGAACTTAAAATGGTTAGAACAACAATAGGTGTTTGTGAGTGATGTCCACCTGGTGTCATTGCAGCTTATAGTAGCCATTCCCTTATTGGTGTAGGGAGTTATAGTATTCCAGCACACGGGAGGGGCAGCAGAATAACTGCTTACAATTTATAGCCGATTACTGCTTTGATTTGTTTTAATAAAAAATGCTAAATTTGATGTTTTTACAATCTGCAGCTTACAGTAAATAAACCAGAGTTTGCCATCATTTTGTTTGTACATTTTATTTTATTTTTAGGATCAGGCATCACGTTACACACGAGTCAAAATGAGTCAAAATGATCCTCTTGCCTGACCAACATATGCAATGAAATGGAATAAAAATACTTACTTTTCTGGGTTGTAAACGTTCATCTCCTCCAAAAAGAGACTGTCACTAAGGAAACCGCTGTACCCAGTCCTTGCCAGAAACTTGAGAATAATGCCTTTTTCAGATCCCAAGAATACAACTGTGTGATTCTGGTAAGGACCTGCAGCAGTGTCAACTGCAATTCTAGTTAAGCGATACCTAGAATGAAAGACAAATCCTTCTTATACTAATAATGAGTTCATTTTCACTGCTATTAATCTGTCATATTTTGTATAGCACTTCTGTGCATACTGGTTTAATCAAGCATTTCTTTTGTATCCTAATTGAGTTTAGCTATGGGAGGGAACCTATTTTATATTAAATGAAACTATTTATTACCCAATTGGGTAATAACGATTGGGGCACATTTCCACTAGTAAATTTGTAGATACAATTCAGTTAAAGCAAAGCAGAAGTTTTACATTTAAGCCAACAGTACAGTTCATGGGAAGATTTGCTCTTCTATTTTATAAATGTCAGCAGGGATGTTGGAAGATTTGTTAAACTGCAACATGCTATAAACAGTGTAAACAGCTTTATCACCTACAATGAAACCTGATTATTTTTTTATAGTATATGCCTTTTAAATCACCAACACTGCTGTTAGTTTTAACAACTCCTATCTTTTCATATCCTTATTACAGTTATTTTCAATCTGTGACGCAGCTATTGCAGAACTGCAACATTCAGCATCCCATTTACAGCCTTATGTTGACTGGGAAATGTGGGGAGTTCAGGAATAGGTAGAGAGGCACAGACTGAAGATCACTGCATTACGCCATCTTACATTTACAGCTGCAAGGCTGCTTTTCTTGGATCTGATTAAATCAGCTACAGTTGCAATAAACATTCTAATCAGCACAACTGAAAATAAACTATAAAACAGCTATTTTATAACATATAAGCAAGTGACACAAGAGTAGCACAGCATAAACATATATTTGCATATTAATTTGAAGGGTTATACTTAACTCCAGTGTATTTTATTACTTCTGTGGCAGTCTTAAAACCTTGTCAAACCCAATTAATTTCATTAGTAAAAAATTGCCATCATGTCTGAATTTACTTATAAGATCATCTCAATAAAAACAACATATAATATTTTTATCTGAATCGCTAAACTCTACTTAATAGTAGAGAAAGCACCTGTCTGATCTCAGACTACATTGACATCTGGTTTGAGCACAGCAGAAGTGACATTTTGTAATTTTAAAGAGCCCTGGGACGTTTGTGCATCTGCCCTACGCTCTCATTAGTTCATAATGGAGAAAAGCCAAGAAAAGCAAAAATATTTACAGACAATCAAAGTAACTGAAACATGGTCCTTATTAACAGTGCGTGTGTGTAAACAGTACTTGGCATTAGGACACCACAAGCTGCTTACCTAACCATAGTCCGAAGAAATAATGGTCTGTTTACTATTGAGGGAACAGCATCATCCATGAGGGGATGTGTTTTAATGAAATTAAGTGTATCATCTGGAAGTTCATTGGATTTTGTAATTTTTTCTACGGTTGCTGATCCAGCACAGCAGCCTGGCCTAAAAATAAATAAATAACATTAAAGATTAGAAAATTCCTTTAAAAACACAAATGATCAACAACACTTACACATAGATGAATAAATATCTTTGGACATTTTCTTTTTTATTTTGTGAATAAATGAGACCTCCAGCTTCTGGGCATAACATGATAAATGATAAATGATAAATTATCTTATTATTTCAAGCTTTCTGTATATACTATATGTTAATAGAAAGCTTTGTACAACTGCTTTAAATTGTTTAGTTGATGACAGTGAGACCTGGCTGCTTGCCTTTAAAGGAACTGGTATATTTAGGAAATGTACCGTTTCATTATGGTATACAAAGGACTGATCGGAGACATTTATTCTGTGATGTCGCAAGCAACGAGGCAGGCAGCAACTATTGCTATTCATTAAGAATTATTTAATTTTAATTACCACAATTCAAATAATAATAAATCACATGTGAATACATCTTGCCTGGGGTACTAGGAGGGAATAACTAGAGCAAGAGACTCGTCATAAGTACTAAAGATAATTATGCCTTTATTTTCATCATTCACTTCTCTAGAACGTGGGAGACGGCATAACTATTAATTTTGTCTGGTCTTAATTTTTTTTCAGTTCCAAACAAGCCAACCTTAGAGACTAGTAAATGTGAATTATAAGACAGTATCTAATAATTTGAGTTTTTCTAATTTGGTGTATAATTTGCATCATTGCTTTATAAATACAGACTCTAACAATCAATCAGTATGTTGCATTTTTCAGTTATATTAAAGTAAGAAAAAACTGGGGAAAAAAATCGATTTTAATAACATAAATTAATATCTCAAAGCAGTAGTTGGGAAATGTTCTTTTTTACCCTTCTATTAGCATCCTTTTGTATCTAAATGCCAAGTTGCACTGGAACTTTATAAGTACTGTTTTTGAGTACTTAAGTGTATATAATATTTTTTTTTAAAACATTTTTAAATATCACTACTATATTACGCAGCGCTTTACAGAGATTCGTCATTCACTTCAGTTCCTGCCCTGTGGAGCTTACAATCTAGTTTCCCTATTCAGTCACACACACAGATACAGATGTATGTTTTTGGATTGTGGGAGGAAACTGGGTGTCCAGAAGAAACCCAAACAAGTGCAGGGAGGAACATACAAACTCCATGCAAATAAAGTCCAGGGTGGAACTGAACCCAGGAGCCAGTGCTGCAATGCAGAAGTGCTAACCACAGAGCCACCACACTGCCAACCATACATTGTTGCTAGAGGCCTATTGGGGTTATTGCACAATTGTTCCTTTCTAGGGAACAATTACATTTTATGGAAAAATCTAAAGTGATTTAGTTTTAAGTCAAGTAATCAAGATTAATTTTTGAATTTCCTTAGGTTATGACCATGCATTAACATCTACTGGGATAATAAATTATTCGTTTAAATTAATTTGCCTTTGTGATTAATTACTTCAACACACACACTCATATGTATGTATGTGTGTGTGTATGTGGGTGCAAAAAAAAGTGAGTATTGCAATATTTGGTGATAGCTTATTTTATTGGACTAACAGTCAGTTTTGATAGACAAGCTTTCAAGAGGTCTGTCCTCCTTTTCTCAAGCTTCAATCAAAACTCAGTTGTTGCTTGATGCGACCATATGCAGTATCTTCCATTATAAGGTAGGATAGAGTGGTCGTGTTAATTGTCAGCTGAAAGTATTGCTTGAGACTTGAGAAAGAGAGGACAGACCTCTTGAAAACTTGTCTGAACTGACTGTTAGTCCAATAAAAAAGGTATCACGAAGTATTGCAATACTCATTTTTTTTGCGCCTGTGGACTAACATGACCACTCTATCCTACCTTATATACTTATAGAAGTGTGTGTATATATATATATATATATATATATATATATATATATATATTTATTTATCAGCTGTAACACATGCAGTTAAAACTGTGGCAAAATGTATTCCATTCAGCTGCTAGGAGACCACATCATACTGCTTGCCTTTTGTGTATAGGCGGTTGACATGAAGAAACATGTACAGACCTATTTCTTTATGGTTTGCAAACTGTCTATACGCAAAGCCACAGCCAGTTTGATATTGTCCCCATGCAAACAAAAATCACAGGTTTTTCAACCATTTTAACTGCATGGGCTAAAAATGTCACAAAATAAATATTGTACATTTGGCCTAAAGCTTATAGGGCTGGGTACAGACTAGCAGAATTAAGGACACATCTCTTGTGGAATACATGTAGTATTTTAATGCTAGGAATAGGCATACCATTATATCATAGCTGTGGGTAGTTAGAAACACTTAAGGTCAGTACTGTACTGTAACGATGTAAAAGAATAGAGCTACTGCAAGTGCTACACAGAAATTCTCATGCAGGAATCTGGCTTCAGCCTTAGACTGAAGATCACCAATATTATTAATAATGAATCAGAAAAAAAATACCGAATCCCAGTCTTAAAGGAAGAATAACATTTTCTAAACTGAAATTTTATTAAATAGATCAAATATTGTCAAAATAATCGTGTTTTTAGGAATAAATAAAAGTATTTTCTTTTAATAATGTGTGCCTTTTATCACACAGTAATTCCATATGATCATGTCTCTTTCATTATTTCTTACGTTTCTAGTCTTCCCTTTACATGACGAATAATTCAAGCACTAAGCAAACGTGACATGATTACTGTAACAGTAAAAAGATACAAAAACAGAACTAATAACATCATGGCAGAATTAAAGTAAATATGCCATTTTCATTCCAATTTAAAAGTAAGTGATGGGCACGTGCAGTAAGAGAATTTACCTAGGCTTTGGCACTCGTTCATCTGGAACCGGGGTCCATGTTGAATCTGGTGACTTCTGCTCCTTGAACCTTCCAGTAAATACACTAGCAATGTCAGCCATGTCATAGGCACAAACAGCAGAGCCTGGGATGCTGCAATGTGACATTTTCCAGAAATTGTTACTCATTTCATAGCTATGCATTCCATTTTTAACTGAAACAGATTCTGTATAAAAGCTTTCCTGTCACTTGTGAACTTTACAACTTTTGTCTATAGATAACACTGCATTTCCATGTAAAGCAGACAATTGAGCCATCAGTTTAGCTCTAGTTAGATCGGATAGGGCCTTTAAAAATAAACAATTATAGTGAATTTCAAAATAAGTAAAATCCTGAGAAACAAACTCAGCCATTGGGATTACACAATCAGCTATGGGCTGCTGGAACGTGTCTTATTATTCTATTTAGAGGTCTCCATCTTATTATGATTCAGTTTCCCAGAAGCCCCACAGTAGGGCTGACCCTGTGCTGCTATGTCATATTTGCTGGACTGCATTTCCAAACCTATAAAAACAAAAAAAAAGGTAATCTCTTTTGCGTTAACTTCTTTGAAGGGAGTCTCCAGCAGCTCAAAAGAAAATATAAAAATGTACTATAATATTTAAACATTTTCAAACGTACTGTATTTTAAAAATGTGACGTGCATCTATTCTGTATTGAAGCAAACACTGTGTTAGCAGCCTGCCTACCTGATTCCTAGACTGTGCTGAACTGTGTAGCAGGTGGCAATGATTTGCAGTGGATGGCTGCACAGTTTAGCCCAGTCTAGCGACCTGGCAGGTGGGCGGGCCCATAATGCTGTACATTTGCTAAACTACATGGAAATACATGTTTTTACCATGTCTTATCTGTAGATCCCCATACATCATTTTAGATTTATTATT
The DNA here is from genome assembly GCA_019650415.1 of Pipa parva. Taxonomy (NCBI): domain Eukaryota; kingdom Metazoa; phylum Chordata; class Amphibia; order Anura; family Pipidae; genus Pipa; species Pipa parva. The sequence continues at coordinate 9,140 of WMED01005687.1, forward strand.
ACTGTCAATAATAATATAACAAAATATATGTATTCATATGCCCACACTTCTTTAAGCTTGTATAGAGACATTTTCAGGTAAGGATGTTCTTGTCCATAAAGCATATATAGTCTTATACTAAAGGATAGTGTCAACGATTACAATATGCAGAGAAATGTATTAAAATAATCTCCATGAGCCAATCTCAGCAATGTTGCAAAAACAGCTTTATTACTAGATGTAATCCTTGACCGTCATGACTTTCAGTCAAGAGATCCATCTATTTCAATAATCTATTCTATAAAGACCTATGTGACAGACTCTGATACAGTTTGTATCTCAAGTCACAAAGCAAAACAGTACAGCCGAGTTATGCACAAAACTTCAATATGGGATATTTAGGGCAGGTCTGTAATCTTTGTTCATTTGCAAAATAACTGGACTTATTAAGGTAATATAAAGATAATTATACACATAGAAAAATATATCTGGCTGCATGTGTGGGAAGAGGCTTCACAACAAATAAAGCTCATAGAAATAAGCACCCATTGAAAAATGCCCCTTACTGTAATATATTATGAAAAGACCTCAGATTACAGTAAACTTTCAAAACAAAATTTACTGACTTAAGTCCAATACGAAAACATGGTCTACCCTTAATACTAAGAGGACTTACAACAACCGTTATTTATTTACTCTGATTAGAGCATAAAACCAGCTGGTCTGTGTACAAGTCTGGCTTAAGCTTATGGCACCTTTGCAGCATTTTTTAAATGTTTTATTGCAGCAAATCCACTGTTACTATTGCTGACAAAAACAGGTCATAGCAATAAAGTAATTATGAATTAGAAATCTGTTCTAAACTGCTCCAATGTAAAGTTCATAATTCTACAATCTGTTTTGTCTCACTGAGTCTAGTAGTGGCAGATCACCAAGTCATTAATGTGCATCATCCTATTTATAAGCAGATAGTGTAATAGTGTAAATAAGGATTCTATTTAGGCCTCTATGTGACACTGAAATGAAGCCTGCAAGATCAGGACAGTTTTCTGCAGCAATAAGTATTTGCTAAGCAGACAAAAATATTCTGAAAGCTGGACATCACAAAGGGGTTTCAATGTTTTGCTTGAAGATTTTTTTTTTTGTTAAACACTAAATTTCTTTTTCTGCTTAAAGCCATAAAGCATTAACTAATGCTAGAAAACCATGACCACTCTAACATAATACTTGAATTTCTTCATAAAAGCATTCCAAAAGTGCAAGGCAACACACTAGGATTGACTGCCTGTTTACAGGTCCCCTGGGTAAAAAAACAGACAAAAAAAAAAACACAATGTATCCATTTATCTAGGATTTCATTTGCGCTACAATAAAATATATTTTAAAACTGTGTTTTTGCAATAATTGGAATAACAAAAAGATAAACGTTAGCTTATTGTGTCCTGTTGTCAAAATGTCCCAGAGTAACGAATAGAGGTGAAAGGTTAGACCATTAGGATTATCTTTTGTTCTCTGTATTAATGTGCATGAGTTTCTGGCCAATAACATATATTTACCTGTTGTATGGTGTTGAAAACGTCGCAAGTACAACATCACGTCCATTAATATGTATCACGTCGGTCACAGCTTGCAAAATGTTGAAATAGAAATGTGAATCACCAGGGACAGAGCAATTTAATCGTGCTTTGAGAAATGAGGTCCACTGTTTTTCAAGCACCCTCTGCGAACCCCCCATATCGTTTTTGCAGACCTGAGCGACTCTTGGAAAAACCACCTACAAAGGAAAAGAAGGTTTCATAGTATTACCTTCAAAATGCTAGGATAGAGAAGAGAATGCAAATAGCTACCTAATCCCTTCAAGCAAAAACACAAACCAATAGACAATTCAGTGTTGGAACCATGTGCTACAGAAGATAAGAATGTGCTGTTAAAAGCAAAGCTATAAATCCCCCTGGATGATCAGTTTCCTACAACATAGAAATGAATTTCTAGAGACTGCTTTGCTTTCAGTTTTCCCAGACAATGGCATATTTTCTATCTGTAACACAGATCAGGGACAGAAAGCTTACAGTCCTGCCCAGCTGTTGCTAAACTCCATTTGTTGACTTCTCCTGTTCAGCTGTTGTTGAACTGTAGCTTATGACCCTTCTCAAACTGCTGCCTTTGTTTGATTGAAAATGATGATACTGTTGTAGAACAAATGCTGCAGAGCCCACTACAGACTTTTCCCTGTTGAGGAATGATGGAAGTTGTAGTTTTAGGATGGGAAGGGGGCTAGCCCAACAACTATTTGTATCTAATGCATTAAAAAAGGTTTTGTGTAAGCCTTCTATATATATTACATATTGAATTTATGGATTTGTAATTAACATTAAATGTCCATTCACTAAACAGGGAAAGCTCTGTTTTTCTCATAATTAATAGGTATACAATCCCAATATATCTTTATACAGACTCCATGTTTATTAATGATTTATTTATATATGTTACATGCATTTTATAAAACATCTTTAATAATTCATTATTGAAGATCACAGATTGCCTGAATATACAAAGCAAAGACAGATCATTATATAAGAAAGCAGGTAAAATAGAACCTTCTCTAAGACTTGAGTCACATTGGTTGTTTTGTAGCCGAGTTGGAAAAATAGTATCCATTGTTTCAAATGAGATAATTCACATAAGCCTTATTGTTTTGTACCACAGGAAATAATGAGTCTAATTAAACATTGGTTTTCTTAGACATTATCAGTAAGAACTAAGTTGTAATTTTATTCTGGAGATCGAGTATTTCAATTTTGAGTTTTTAAAAAAAATTTTCCATGGAAAGGTAGCCATACTTTACTTTAGTAGCATGGCTACCTTTTCATCAAAAATATTGAAAAATTGGGATCGAAAACTCGAACGCGAAATCTCGCCAGAACAAACGAGATTTCTCTCGGTAAAGTCAGAAAGACCCAGAGCAGAGCGGTCTTTCCAACTTTAATAAGTTTCACCCTAAGTGTAAGATTAATCTACAAATGCTGGTCTTTGTTATAATACAAATGATTTTATACTGATAGTATAGTTAAACATTTCTATTGTAATCTCTCAGAGGATACGCTCTTCTACAAACCAGCCAGTATGGTGCTGGCCTAAGGCTATACTAGGTGTTTGCCATATGTTTTTGCACTTAAAGCACAACACCTAGTATGCCTCCCGCTTGGTTACTAAGTTGCCTATTAAATGTATTTCCACTTCAGAAATACTGCAGGTGTTTTGCTATGAAAAGAAGTCTCTGGTATAAGGTAAAACTAGAGGAAGCAGTGCTAGAACTTACTCTTAAGAGGTACTACAGTACAAATGTTTAACAGTATTAACATTATAAATCATTTGTAGTGTAAGAGCTTACAGCTATCAATGTTAATTAACTTCAAAGCTTATATTCAAACGCATTATAAACCTTGATGGTGGCGGTATATTACCCCTTTAAGGCAGGAAACACAGTGGAAAGTGACTAATTCCAGCAGTACCATAATCCCATGGGGAAACTGTCCATACAACACAAGAAGACAGCTGTGTTTAGACAGTGGAAAACTACAAATCACATGACAAATAGGAAGTAAGCTGCTCCAGAAAGAGTTTAGAACATTATGTGAATGCAAATACATCCAACCCAAATATTAGCTGTGCTATACTCTATTTCCCTTAAGGGAAGCAACGTACAAAGGTGAAACTAAAGTCTTTTCCTGTTGGTTCTCCTTCAAAAACACTTGGCTCCTGTTAGGGAAGCACAACATGTTCTGGAATCTTTACAATGTGACTGTAAAACCTATCACAGCATGGGAAATCTACTCACCACAGGAGAAATAATGAATTCAAGGTTTATTTTTCAAAATGAAAAAAAAAAAAAAAGTAGTTTATTCACCCGCTGGGGCTAGTTATGCACCATGAAAGTGACCAAGTAACAGTTATGCATAGGATTACTATTTTAAAAGAAAACTGTATACAGTGTGTCATGTGCACCCTATTATAAAACCCGAACCACTGTTACAACACTGGGAATGCACGACAGAAGGCACCCATATGAAAATGGCAACACATGACGTATGGACAATGCTAGCCCTGCATATGGTACCCAACAATCGACAAAAGAATACATCATGCAGATGCAATTCATTAATGTAGAGTTAACCAGTATTAGCTGTAGACAGTTCAATTACTATTAAATATGCCATACACTACACTAACACTTATAATAAATGTATGACATCTAGTAATTCCTCAGCGGCAGTTCCCTGCAGTATCAGGAGATGTTGCCCTTTTAAATATTTATTCTTTTGTGGATTTTAACAAAGTCAGTTGTGCTCCCTGTTAAACATCTTTTAAGTTCAAAGTATTAAAAAAAAAAACCTTAGCCCAAATCAATGGAGGTTATCTTCCGCATGTTGAAAATGTATTCTGACATTTTTTGTAAATTGCACTGCTGCATATTGACTCTTTCAGACATTGTTTATGTCCTGAGAGATTATAAACAAATATCTAAAAACAAACAAGTAAAGAAACCAATCAGTCATTTTTTAACAGAAAAAAAGCGTGATGATTCTTGCATGGCAACCCTTTTGGGACTCCTGTGATGAATGAATGGGGGTCTTCTCTTTTCAGTAATATTCCACATAAGGGCACAGTATTGAAGACACATTACAAACTTTCAAGATCTGCAATGCAATCTTCCCAAAAGGTGGCCTTGTCAGGGTGATTAATGGCTCTCATAGCAAGGTCGTTCATTGCTAAAAATGACTTAAGAGCACTAGCATAGGTAATTTACATCCATTTCTAGTCTTACCTTTCCCATGCTGTTGTATTCTACTGCAATTTCACGATAGAAAAAGTAGATAAGGTCACCATAATCCACAGCATGTACAAAGTATGGCTCTGAAAACAGAAGAGACTCAGGATTTATATAACTGACATATCACGAGCATTACTGACCAGTCTACTGGGATTTACTTTAGAATAGGACACATCAGGACACCAAAGTCACTTTGTATTATGAAGACATTCAAGTTATTTTTGTGTCTGTTATTGGGATAATAACTAAAGAACATATAATTTTTTTTGTACTGTATTACCGTGTTCACATTTCTAGATAACCATCTATTATCTTACTAAACTCTCAAGAACAGGAGATTTAATTAAATATTTAAAAGGAAAATACATCATTAATTTAAGAGTAGATTATTTTTCATGTGTTTTGCACATCCATTGTGTGAAGTCCATTAATGGTCAATATTATATAGACTTTCAATAAGGATTTAGGGGGGGAATTCACGATAGTGCGAAGTGAGGTGCGGAGTCTTCGCCTCACTTCTCACTGACTGATATGCGCTCGCTGGTGTCCTGCACGCGGACATCAGCGAGCACTTTAAAGAGATTCCAGTCTCGACGAGACCAAAAGAGTCGCCTAGCCGAGACTGGAATCCCTTTAAAGCGCTCGCTGATGTCCGCGTGTCAGTGCGAAGTGAGGCGAAGACTCCACACCTCACTTTGCACTATCGTGAATTCCCCCCTTAATTGTGGAATTCAACCAAAGACCTCAACAGAACATTACACTAATGAATTGGGTACAAATTTGGCAGTGCTTCCTTGTAGCACTGGGTTCTGTGTTCAATTCCACCTTGGACTTTATATGCATGGAGTTTGTATGTTTTCCCCACACCTGCGTGGATTTCCTCCAACAATCCAAAAACATACATCTGTGTCTGTCTATGCATGTGACTGAATAGGGAAACTAGATTGTAAGCTCCATGGGGCAGGGACTGAAGTGAATGATGAACCTCTGTAAAGTTCTGCGTAATATAGTAGCGCCATATAAAAATGAACAAAGTCCAAAACATTGTACATTACTAACATTAATGTGACGTTGCAGTGCTTTAAGCTCAGTGGGTGCTGTGTTCCACCCCACAAGTGTTTTATTTTCAGTTCATATTTTGTATGAGCACAAGGGTATAAATGATATTCATGAACATCTGAATTCCAAAGAAATTACTACAATAATACTCCACTATACAAATAGGAAATACATTAACAGATAGTAGAGGTAGCTTTTATAGCAAGGAATATTGATTGAGGAAATAAAAATAAGACCAATATCTTCAGTCTTGCACTGATTTGGTTACAATATATGTTGTTAATCAAAATTATTTCCACTGAATCAGAGACTCGTAAAATTAGGAGTTAAATTGCAGCTGGCCTAACCCCTTTATAATACAGTACAAAACAATTCTAATACCAGTTGTATTTCCTGATTTGCATCTCCTTTGTGTATATGACTACCCCGTTAGGGAAAAGCCCTAGAATTACTGCTTCATTGTCCTCAAAGACGACGTATTTAAAAATTGTTGAAATATGAGGGTGTAGGTCACAGAAAAAAGCAGAATTTGTCTGGTTTGTATTTTTATTATTAAGGGAAATGACAAGCTTGAACACGGTAAACCCTTCCAAGAGGCCATAAAAGAGTAGTGCTATTACAACTGCCCATTAAAAAGTTGTCATTTTTTTAAATAAATAAATGTAAATGTGAGGTTGATCATAAACTAGACACATATAGAAGTTACTTAAATGCCTAGCCATAAATGATCTCTCAGTGAATTCTTGGAATCTAATCACCATTCTTTAGAACAAGATTCTAATCGTAAAACAAATTGGAAGAAATTCAGTCACACATATCATACTATGTTTAAAATTCAATTTAAATGCAACAGATAAAATTAATTTTCCAGATTTGGAACGCATCAAGCTAACTAGGCAAAATATAAATACTTGATCATAACAGTAATGCGTAAAAATAAACTATAGACCTGTGATAACATGCTGCAAGGCTGGCATTAAAATGCAATTAGTTATAGTAAATTGAAATTGTATTCTTGGCTGGGGAACATTGCTATTAGATTTCAAATGAGAAGATGCTCCTTTACCTTTCAGCCACTTGGAATCATATTTGACCGTCCGCAGGGTTGGACTGTCCCCCAAACTGCGGTAAATTACAGCATCGATTGCAAGGAAATCAGTCACAGTAGCAGAATACAGCTTGCCATCTTAAGGGGAATTAAAAAAATGAACAGACTTTTCATATTGGTTAAAGTAAAAGAAGCATTACATTTTCTGTGTGATCTTAAATTATTATATGGCAAAATATCAAACTATAAAATACAACAAATGTGATTAAAGGCTGATCCCATAGTAGGTAACTGAACAATTAATGCAAAATGAGCAAATACAATAATCTGGTGCTTATTCAAGTCTGAACAGTCATGTAAAGGTCTGAATTCACATTTATTTTCCACTTCCTGTTCTTTGCGTATTCAGCAAATGCTGCAATGTAGTGAATTCGCAAACCAGAAAATGCAACACCTTCTTGGATTACCAGTGCAAACAAAAAATGAAATGATATGCAATGACAAGCAGATTTCAATCACCCTTAAACATATTTTTTATAGAAAAGGAGCAAATTCTGTGGCTTTATGCCTCATTGTTATCAGAGGACTTTTTTGCCTTCCAAAGAAAAATACTAAATCTCAAATAATATTTAATTCAATGTAACAGTTCTAGAAACGGAGAGGCATAGATTTAGATTTAGCCATTTAAACAAATTCATATAATGGTTTAATCCAGATCCTGGTACAATTTGTTATATATTCTTATCATAACCTTGAAATAAGTTTGGATGGAAGGTTATCGTTACTAAAAATACAAGGAGCCTATTCCTTAAAGGCACTCCATTTCAGCCTATTACAGTTTGTACTGTCCTCAGCAAAGATTATATGTGTGTGAAAGCGTCCATTTTTATGGTGTATTTGATTACGTTATTTACCCTGTTAACGTGTTTATTCTATAATTCAACAATTGATTAATGGCAGTTCATACTACTCAGTTTTTGTTCTAAGAATAGAGCGCATGAGGCATTTGCGCTAACTTAATGATCTAAATCCTCATATTACCAAGGTTGTAATTTGTGTTATACAGTGCATGGCTGCACGTCAAGTTCTACATTACATTTGCCTGTTTATGCAAGATTTTAAAGGTAGAAGTAATTGGGAAGAAACAAGTAGCTCCCTTAAGAACTAATGAGGCCAGGCTTCCTATGGATTTGTGTCTTATGGTTGATTGTTTCCAGAAGAACAAGTTGAAATAGGTTCTCTGTTCAACCTGGCAGAGCAGAGTAGGCAGACTGAAGTAATGTTCTGGAACTCCCATGTTAATGAAGATTTTAAAGCAGCCGTAGCAGATTTTATTTTAAAAAGCTTCATGTGCATCTTTATTGTGTTGCTGGGATGGCGGAGACGTAAAAATAATACTTGTATTATTAACAGATTGTGGAAAGGAAAATGATTATTTCATTTTCTTTTTCTGCTCCACAAGATCTTTTGATAAGTCAAGGAAGAAAATATAAAATAGTTCAACAAGACAGAACCACAAGTCATCCTTATACAAAACCCTAAGGTTTCTTCATTTGATGGCTGAAAGAGGAGAATGGCCATTGGTTTCCTGCACAAATCAAACTGTGCTACACTGTATTTATAGTTGAAAATGTCCAAAAAGCTTTTCTTATCCTTTAGAAAAGGTGCTAGGGCACGGTAATATGATTTACATCCTTTGTCCTTTAAAACCCTGCAAACATATGATGTATAAGGAAAATTAAATATTTAACATTCTCTTTGTTGTTTCTGCCCAGTAGCCAAGTAAATCTGTATAAAAATTTAAATAGAATAGAACCTACAGCATCATGTTTTTTTGACTAGGTTTGCATGTATTAAAGGAAATTGGACAATTAGAGCTAAAGTTACATCAGTTATTTATCAATAGTTAAAGGATATATATAGCCCAATGTATTGACATTTAGAAATAATTGTCAGATAACCCTTTAATTAAGTTGGGTTAGAGTGCTTCTATAAAATTAAAAAAAAAATGTTCATGTGAAAAGCAGCTATTTTTCTAAATTATTATTTTGTTCAGATTTTCTACTAGAACCTACAAAACTTCTAGGCTGCCCTTGTGAAAATGTTGTTTATAAAGAGATGTTAGGCCATCAAGCTTAAACCGTCTAAATATAAGATTTAGAGAGATTTCTCAGGAGTTTTCTTTTTATCTCTTTTATAATTGGCTCCAGATTACAGGTTTTATACTAACTGAGAACTATGTTTATTTGGATACCTAATAATATGAGAGTAGACAATCCACTGAATACCATGTTAAAGAGTAGCCTCATTAACAGGAAAAACTACCAAAAGAAAAAGACTGATTTTGATGCATAAATGTCATGCATACGTGGTTAGTGTATGGAGCAATGAATCTAGGGAAGGTCCAGGATCTGTTAGGTATAATGGAGAATCATTATAATCACATGGAGGGATAGTTTTCCCAATCTGAAGCCCTTTACAACCTTTAAACATTATTCTGCCCTGGGTAACAGCAGGAAGTAATATCATAATACTAATTCAGAGGATAAGGGCATGAAAACTAAATAATCAAATACCAAACACAATATTTTCATTTTGGGCTAGATACTGAAATAACAAAATAGTTACATGACTTTAGTTCTCCTTTAAGTGCAAAATATATTTATAAAAGCAATAGCGTAGCAAATGGCACTCATTATAAACCATGAGAGATCATTTTATTTATTAGACATATTTTTTTTTTCTTATTTGGATAAAGGGTTTAAGAGGCAACTTATAAGATTTCAAATGATTATAAATTTAGTTATACTTTATTACTTTTTGTCTACAAGAACATTTTGGATACAAATGTAGATTTAGGCTGAATTATGGGAAGTTTATCTAACATTCCATTCTCATTATTCTCTGTGGATCATTGATTGATTTTATTATTTGTTTAGTTTCATCGAAAGGACAATAATGAAAAACAGCTGAAGTCGTTGATCATCCAAACACTGGAATTCACACTAGCCAGTGCCTTGGGGGAGAAGTTCAATGTTGGTGGTGACTTTTAAAATGTTTGTGCTAGCAGAAACACAGAGGCATATACCAGAACTGTAAATGACTGTATATGTATATATAGATAGATAGATACAGATAGATACAGATAGATAGATAGATACAGATAGATAGAT